>MJUU01039723.1:146991-169012 GCA_002080025.1 Modiolus philippinarum
CGGTCTATGGTAGGAACCCAACGGGGTTAGAATTAGAGACAATAATATCGAGATTTCCTTCCCACCAAGGGATTTGGCTGCTCTTCGAATGCACAGATGTTACAAACATATTACACTGCTCCCGCCATCTCTGTGCGAGTCCAAAGGGATGTAAAATATAAAGAACTACAAATTTATTTTGACTCGTTTTGATTTTAGATCCAGAAAAGCACCGACAAACAACTGTCAACCGCCCGCCATCGCACTGACTTGGCACATGCATTTGAAAAGAATTGCTAAAAGTTAAAAAGAATGATCATCCCAGTTAAGTTAAGAAAGAATCTTCAGTTCGGACCGAAACTTCAAATTTTTCAATAAGGGACTGATATCTACTAAAGAACGTTTTTAATGATCGTATGAGACGAAAATTTTAGAAGCCTTGATTAATAAGGCGGTCATGGAGATAACTATGTCTATTGAGAAAGTCTGTTTAATTTGTGCTAGCTCTCGCGTAACGTATTAGTTGTGAAACATACACTCCATAAGCAGGAGAAGCTGGTTGATTCCTAATTTGTTAGTTGTCAGTTAATTCAGTTTTGTCTCGATGTACATTTCTAACTTTTAAATAATAATTCCTAATATTTAGCTGTCAGTAAATTCAGTTTTGTCTGGATATACATTTATAATTTCTCCATTATAAGTTTCACAAAAATGAAAAGATATATACAAAAATATACATTACATGTACATTTATAGGGTTAAAGTGTAGTTACTCTTTGGAAAACAGTAGAATACATTTTCCTTTCCAAAATAGGTTTCTTTGCACTAAAGGTTAATGTTTAAAATGTGAAAAAGAGAGGAAACAGCCATTACAGTTTTACTAAGATATTAATTCGTGGACAACAGCTTTTTTACAATTGGTATGTTTCAGGGACAACAGCTTTTTTACAATTAGTATGTTTGAGGATATCGTACATTTCAAAGTAAATATCTCACTCTCTTTTGTTTAAACCACACACCAAAGTTGTTTCAAAGGACAAAAGGATCTGGTCATGGACATAAAAACTTTTGAGAAGTTTTAATTACCCACTTTTCCATATTCTTATGCCAGCAGGTCACAATTTGAAACTCCCAGGGAAAATTTAAAAAACACAATCAGACAACATCTCCGATGATAATAGTCAATTTCAAATTAAGATGTTTTGTGACAAAGTACTGGCCTTGTGAATCTTACAAAAAACTAGAGGTATTAACAGACGCTTTGGCATCCGTCATACTACCAATACAAAGTCCGCGAAATTTTTCATAGTCGGTATTTGCTATTTCAGTAGTAAATCTGGACATACGAATTTTCAAATATTATGATTTCATATAATGAACCATCAAAATATATGTCAAAACTATATCTAATATCCTAAAAAAGTAATTTATTGTTTTCACAGGATCAAATGTCAAGGACATATGAACGTTAATTGGGTATGCTGCACAAAATCTGATGATGATAATCATATATGTCTAATACTTTTACTTCAATTCAAATGCAAGAAGATGCCCCGGCACGAATACGCCTGTATCAAGAGAGTGAATACAAGATTGAGTAGAAGAGTGTATGATTAAAAAATACGTTTTCTTTGTCACAGAGGAGATATTAATTTCTACCAGGAACATTTTTTTAATTGTTCTGTGATTACGACATCTGATATTGATGATATCTTTGTCATGTAATTAACATTAAAATATACATTGTAGTTCTACAAAGGTGAATAACCCGCAATTTTGCACATAAGGAAACGTTATATTGAATCAGTTGTATAACACTTGTTTGAGTTTTATTTGTTTTAATTCTATGATAATTTTTAATCATGCTCTTTCTCCCTTATATTCACAATTCATCAGTAATTGTAGACAATTTAAATATGTAAGGGAGTAAAAAGTAGATTTGACAGTCAAAAATACGACCGCCTTGAACCACATGTAAATGGATATTTTTTACCGTCATTATTAATACGATATATTGTTGTTTTTGTTTTTCGATTTTTATGCAATTAATGTAGTATGTCTTGTCAGATTTTGTCACAGGTATTCCTTATACGGACAGGGGAGCTATTTTTTCAAAACTCATAAATCTTAACATTATTCGTAGTCACATATAACTTTTGTGAGTTACGACTACTGATAAGGCGTAAGTTCCTCAGTACAACGTGCAGTCCAGATGCACATCATATTATGTCTTAAGAATCTAGAGAAAGCACTTGACTGATATGTAACTGTTACATTAAAATATTAAATAGGTAACAAAATTCATTTCATTATGTGGCATAATTGCATGTATACAGAACTGCTGTAATCAATCTGACCAAAATTATATTTTTGACATATGTATCTCAAACCTTGTTATCCCATCAAGCCAAAGCCAGGTTTCAGGGAACTGTTGTCTGATCTTCTTTGGTTGCTTGAAAAGCAATTTCATTCCAGGTTGAATTTTTGATTGTGGATGATTTTTTGATGTTGGGAGACGATTACTCAGTGAAGTAACTGTAATTATAAACAGTACATAATAATAGTTTATCATCTTTTCTCATGATTCAACCTCATTACCTTTTCCTTGCACGAATAGTTATTTGCGGTACACAACGAAACATTGAAGCTAGGGTTAGATATGATCTAGTTGCATCTCTTTCACGGGAATTTCATTGGTTGAGCGATAAGTAATAGCACACCACGCATGATGTGTTATCACTTTTTCGTCATTTCTATTGGACCTCTGTCAGATCTTGTTGGCCTTGATTAACGTTACCTAGTAACGGTGTTGTTTTTCTAAACAAAACAGCGACGTCGCAAGCAAACAATCACAGAAAAGCAGTTCGGCACCAAATATTCACTGCATTTATTTTTGAAAATCATAAGAGAAATAGTTTTGATAACTCAGAAGAATTGTATATCGCTGGATATCAACTAGAGCCATGTAATTTCAATATTTGAAATAACAATTCTTTCTCGTTTTGAAAACAACAGTATATTCGACAAATTTGCACATCTTACCAGTGCAAATTTGTCACTCAACTTTTTTTTAGATATGATCCCAAAATTTTGTATGAAGATACCTCCTATGTTCAGGTGTTATATGCAATAGATTTTTTTTGAAAATTCACGTGTGGGGGGTAAACAGGTGAAAATAAAAAAAATATATCCAAAAGGAAACTTTTTTTTCCTATAGGATATTTCAAAATCCCGTAGGAATTTTGGAAATCCTACAGGATTAAACGGGAATCCTGTAGGATATTCCCGATATCTTACAGGATTTTTCTTTCCATTAGGATTTTTTCGTCCTATAGGAATTTTTTTAAATCCTATGGAATCTACTTCTCCTACGGGAGAAAAATAAATTCCTATGGGATACTGTTTTCCTATGGGACTAAAGTATTTTCCTAAGGGAGATTTTTTTCCCAATAGGATAAAAAAAATATTCCGGTAGGAAAATATTTCCTATAGGAGACAAATAAAATTAGGAGACAAATAAATTCCTATCGGATAAAGAAATCCCACAGGAAACAAGGTAATAAGCAAGAATGTAATAATGTCTCAATTTCTAATTCCAAAAATTAAGTTCACTTGGACAGTTCTAGGACCAAAACCGAATTCAAAGATTTTTGCAATTCAGTTATAATTGTTAATTACTGTGTTGATCAAAAAGAATTTCCAATTGTATAATGTTTATAGATTCTATGTAGAATTCAAAAACTAAAAAGTCGATGACAATTTCTGCAAATAAACCATGTTAAAAAATGGATAACAGGAAACACCTACAATGGCTTAAAATTATAATTACATGCAACAATTTGCAAGGGAACTTCACACGAAAAACACGTATAAGACAAAAGACAAACGTAGACAATGATAGGAACTCGGGACAGCCGGACTTGGTACCGGCACTAGCAAAAGCCAGTGGTAGGGTTAAACCGATTTATGGGTACCCAAACCTCCCCTTTATCTGTTCCGTTTCCCTATAGTATAAAACATACGAATAAAACCCAATACAGGTAGACTACTAACTCCATGACCACAATCTTGAAAGGAGAGAAAAAGACAATACGTAATTTTGAAAGATGGGTCAAGGGGTGTTCGCCGCTAAACTGCCGGCTAGCTCAAGGAGCCTAGTCTGCTAATAGAACACTGTTGCACTATGGAAGAACAATCAAACTCAAAACTTCCCGAAGGGTTTGGTCAAGAATCATCATAAATTTCAGTAGACATCGGCAGTATCAGTAAGAGGCCGGTATGTATTTAAAATTTTCAGGTCACTAGGTCTCAAAGCCAATTTAACAGATGCAAGCAGAATATCTTTCCGATATCCCCTATTACGTAAAGAATGTAAGTTACGTCCTAGCTTTTCTGGATTTTTAATCAATTTTTGGCATTTTTAAGAACATTTCCGTAAAATTGAGGACTAGAAATGCCCATAGTAATAAGCTGTTTTCGAGTAACACCATATTTCTATATAACATGTTCATATCTATTACAAAACCTCTTAAATGTATTCAACAACTTATAAAATCTGTAACCCTGTTGTAAACGTTTGGCTGTGATAGTACGGTTACGTTCATTGAAATCATCAAGAGTAGAACAAACCCGTTCGAATCATACCATTTTGGGAAATATACACCCCGTAGGATTGAGCAAGGGGAATGTCGCCGTCAAGAAAAGGGAAATAAGTAATTGTGAAATCAAAATCATCCCTTTTATTATATATTTTGGTTTTGAATTCACCACAGTCAATAATGATAGTCAGATCCAGAAAAGGGCAACATTTGGAATCATTGTTAGCTTTATTTTATTTCAGTTGTTGTGGATAAATAATGTCTACATAATCTAAAAACTGGGGACTATCAATAGTAAGGATATCGTCAATATACCTGCTGTTATCATTGAAAATAGAAACAAGTTTATCACTGTTAGGTATGGTTACGTTTTGAGGTTTTTCATGAAATCTCATTCGTAGCAGAAAAGAAAACGATCTGCAATGAGAGGTGCACAATTTGTACCCATAGGAATATCTATGACCTGTCGATAAATAGTACCTAATATCAAAAGTTTTTGCAATTCATTTATAAAAATCACTGTTAGCAAAAGAATGAGATTTATCAAAACTGGAATGAAAGATTTTGCATTTGAGTTCTTGAAAATCACTGTTTACAAAGATTAAAGGAAACTTCACATAATATTCAAAATCGAAGTGGTCTTAAATTCATGAAAATTACCAAAGCTGAAATCAAAATTTTTTTCAATTTATGTCTAGAAAATCGTTGTTTTCATAAATATCTTTATTAATGCAAAACAAAATTCCAATCGGGAACTAAAGCATAAAATACATAACATACAAAAAATAAGTATGAATTCAACTAACTACATTTGTACATTTATAGATATTTAGAGATGTTTGCTCCTCTTTAGTTCTAATGACTGTTTTATAAAGGAAATAACTGCTTTAATATCTTTATGTGTTTCAGGGTCTAGAAGCCTTTTTATAGTAGTTACTTCTGATGTATAGCCAAAATCAAAGTTTTTCTTTTTTTCTAAATGAAGTGTTTCTCGATTCCTAATTTAATGAAGAAAGAAATGACATTCATCATCAATTTTATTTTACCAATAATGACACAATCTATTTTCTCTTTGTATTTTCTTGTATCTACCGATTTTAATAAGAAAGTTAAGATCAATAATTCCAAATTTTTCAAATAATTTTTCTAAATTCGAAATTTGGGTGACCAAGATAAAATATAGTTTTGTTTACTAATATCAGTTTTCACAAATTTGTATAAAATATTTTTTTATTTTTTTTCATAAAGATTATTTATTTCATTTTTGGTCAGTTATTTATACTTTTCATCCGCTATTCTTTTAACAAAATTTTTATTAGTTTGATTTTTCGGCCCCAAATTTTTCTAGTTCCAATATCTAAACACAATTTTCTTGGCATATGTATACCAAGTACATGCACCTTCAATATCCAATAACGGCATCTTTTAATAGAGAATTTAGTTTCTGGGAATGTAATCTCGCAAAATATAAAATAGAGCGTATATAAAAAAAATTGATGGGTGTTCCATGGAACACTTGTGTCGCCTGCTTTACAGAAGAGCCATTTGTGGCCCAGTGAACCTCTGAAATCTGTATAATTAAAATTTTAAGTTTCATGTGCATGGCTAGATTAGGAGAAAAACAAATTTATTTAGAATATGAATACAGTTTTGGGGACTTGCAGATTAATAGACTGAATTAACAAATTAGCTATGTTGGCTTGGCAAACCTCTTAAATCTGTAAAAACAAAATTTTAAGTAAACTGTGCACTACCAGACCTGATAAACAAAATAAGTGAATCTGACAGACATTTGTGAAGGAGACGTCGAACATTAACAAACCAAATTAACAACTGAGCTATTTTGGGTCAGTGAACATCTAAAATCAAAGTTTTAAGTATCAGGTGCACAATAATATCAAGTGATCAACATATTCTGAGAAGTTGGTTAAAATAAGACTTTTAAGTTAATTTGAAGAAGTTCCATATTAACAAACTGAATTAACAAATGAGCTATTTTGGCTCAGCGAATCTCTAAAATCTGCAAAATCAAAATTTTAATGTATCAGATCCACAACAAGACCAGGTGAACAAGATATCCTGCAAGTATGGTTGGAATCTGACTAATAGTTGTGATGGAGTTACAGATTAACAAATGAGCAATTTTGGCTCTGTGAACCTCGTTATCTGTAAAATCTAAATTCTAAGTATCAGGTGCACATCTACACTAGGTAAACATCATAACCTGAAAGTTTGGTTGGAATCGGACCAGCAGTTTTGGAGGAGTTGTAGAAACCAAAACTGACAAGACTAAAAAATGAGCAATTTTGACCCCGTGAACCTCAGTTAAATAATAAGTATAGGCGGAATTTCATAGTTTATGGTTTCACGATATTATCGTTGCTATCACAAACTATCAATGTTCAAATTTTCATGATGATATAAAAGCGTCTTCATAAACCATACATGTACCTTGAATACGAACCTTCACCTTGATCTTAATATCAAAATTTCCTGAATGTTGCACTTCATATCACAAGCGATCAATCTACAAAGTTTTACAATGATATTATATCTAATTGAAAAACTACCTTTAACCTCTAAGAACGGATCGAATAACTGCCCGGTCTGCTATGCAGGCGTATAAAAAATTTTCACAGGAAAAATATATATGTTTAAGGAAACAAAAATCTTATAAATTGGGATTTTTAGGATTTATATTATCAAAAACAACCAATACAGTTGCTGAGACGATGAAAATATTAATCTGTATAATATTTGATCATTTTTCATTTCAGTTCTATATTCTCTGTGTATATCCGGGTCCGACACCCATACTCATTACTCATACATGTGTCACATGTACAGTTAGTTGTCCGACACTTGTTTTGAGTCCATTGCATCCCGGTAATATAAATAAAGCAAACAAATGGCAAACAATAGTAACCCCGAAAAAGAGGTGAAATGAAATTCATTTGGAAAATAGAAAACAAAATGGAGAACTAGGCCATAAAGCCCCATAAAGCAAGCAAATTTCAGATGTATTGAGGAGGCTTCGACATCAGATACAGCATTACAGGTTCACAAAGGAGCGTTTGTCACAAAGGATCAAATTTTAGACATCCTATGAATAAAAATACAGAAAATGCACTTTGAACCCTACTAACGCCAAATAATCCTCCATGCTGTACTGTGTCAAAATTTCAAACATTTATAGCGCAATGTCATATTCGTTAGACTATTATCCATGGACTGAAGTAAATAAATGTCGGACTAGCAATGTGTACTTGTATAAAATTTCAGCCTTCAAAAACTTCCCGGATACTATAGTAGGCCCTTATGAGTGCCAGGATACTAACTAATCAAACAAGTTTCACGGATTTTTTTTACTTTAACATACAAGTTACTGGCATGTGGCTACCAAATAAGCGTCTAATTTGCAAATGACTAAATACCGAAGTTACTGTGAATTTAAATTCTGCATATGCGCATTTCGACAAAAGCTTTTCAGAATTTAATAGATTTTACCCTCCCTATCTCTACCTTATATGATGGTGATTAATTTTCTGGATTTGAGAGACGCTCATGTGGGATTCAAGGCTTAGAAATCCTCATACCCACCCATTTGTATACTATACGTAGTTTGTAGTTTATCTCCACTGGGTCGATGCCACTGCCTGTGGACTAAAAGTCCCCGAGGGTATTCACCAACCCAGTAGTCAGTACTTGGGTGCTGACCCGACAACCGATTTTATTGAAATTTGCAATATCCAAATTTTACAAATTTTTCTTTAAAACAAAGGAGTATCTCTCTCATGCATCGCTCTGTCCTCAGCTGAGTTTTGGCTTTTCTATTTTGATCCTATTGTTTCTCTATCAGCTTTTACACTTTTTTCAGTGGTTAATGGACTTCCAAATGTTTTGGTTTTACATGCACTGATGAAACATAAGTTGTCGAATAACTAAATACCGAAGTCACTGTGAATTTACTTTCTGCATATGCGCATTTCGACAACTAATGTCTCATCAGTGCAGATAAAATCTAAACGTTTGGAAGACCATAAACTCAAAGATGTTTAAAAACTGATAGAGAACAAATAACCAAAGTGATCTAAATTTAAAGCCAAAATCAGCTAAGGACACAGCTTTGCATGAGGGAGATACTCCTTAGTTTTCAATAAAATTTACAAAATTTTAGATATTCGAAGGTTTCAAAAATAATCGGCTTTCGGGTCAGCACCGAAGTACTGACTACTGGGCTGGTGAATACCCTCGGGGACTAATAGTCCACCAGCAGTGCATATGCAAAAAATGGATTGACAATTGCTTCGGTATTTTGTTATTTATCTCCGATTTATTTAAGTTCAGGTTCGAAACACAACCAGTTCAGCAGATGTAACTAACCATGGAAAAAAAACAAATTGAAAATCTTCTTTGTAAAAAAATCATAAATCTAGAAAGATAAAATTCACGTCCTATCAAGTGTGAGTTTGAAATTCGTCTTTAAAAAACGGCGTATTTTGATGTTGAAAAATAAATTTAGTTAAGGCTTTTTGGTGTCTCCGATGATTTGAAAAGGAGACTTCTGCTGTATTAAAACCGGCTTTGTAATGTACGTTATGTCATAGAGAAATCCACGATGTCGCGCGTAAATCGTCAAATGTATGAAATACATACAGAAAAAGGAATAATTGATAGATCAGCTAGATTTGGTTTCATTTGTTGAATTTATATATGCATATTTTTTTTATTTTAAAGGTGCAAAAATATTTTGATAATGCATGCAATCGATTTAAAATGCTATATGCAGAAATATTTTCATGTTTTTCATCGCCAATACACCAATATGCCTAACAATTTTATAATTAAAAAAAGTCAAAAAATTTCCATGTGTTTTTTTTTTCTTTGAAAAACAGTTTACATTTTTCTGTAATGAATTAAATAAAAATTATATATTATAAAAAATATGACATTTGAGTAAAAATTACTGTTTGATTATACAGCAGAAAGATAACGACTAGATTTTTTCTCACATATGTACTAATATTTGTATATGACAAAGTTCGTGCTGTGACATTGTGTTATCTCATATTTGTCTATAATGAAGTGACATTAATAATATATAGTGACTTGTTTTTTTTCTTACTATATACGACGATGTAAAAAAAGGGGAGGTCTGTGGTTGAGGTTTAATATTTTCATTTTCATGATAAAATATGCTGCTTTTTAAAAATTATAACCTTATATGGACATTAACATGAGTTTCCGGGTTTGAAAGTAAGAGGTTGTTTGCTTTTGTTAATGCTCTAAATATTTGATTTCAATTTAGTATAGTTCGATTAATTTAACAAGTCATACCTGGGAACTTTATAACACATATATTTGTATTTAGAAAATGACGTTTGGACTGGATTAGCGTATAAATTCAAATTGAATTGATTAAATTCGAATTAAAATCCTAATCCTGTCCTCTTGTCATTTTTTCAGTTCGAATTGATATGCGTAATCTAATTCGAATACGTTTCCATTGACATCGAATGATATTTGGACACAGAGTGATTGCAAGTCGCTTGGTTTCAAAACAACGGCAGTATAATACCGAAGTTTCAATGTTAGGACTATAAATGTAAATGACAATTAAATTTGAAGTGAATAAATCACTTTTAAGTCCCCGAGGGTATTCACCAACCCAGTAGTCAGTACTTCGGTGCTGACCCGAAAACCGATTTGTATTGAATCTTGCAATATCTGAATTTTACAAAATTTTGTTTAAAACTAAGGAGTATCTCCCTCATGCAAAGCTCTGTCCTTAGCTGAATTTTGGCTTTTCTATTTAGATCCTTTTGGTTATTGGTTCTCTATCAGCTTTAACATGTTTTTCGGTCAATGGACTTCCAATTGTTTTGGTTTTATCTGCACTGATGAGACATAAGTTGTCGAAATGAGCATATGCAGAAAATGAATTAACAGTAACTTCGGTATTTTGTTATTTGAATTGGAATGCACAATCCTGTTCAAATTTAAAAAAAAGACTTTTGGAAAGAGTAGGGTTTTAATTCGAATTGAATTTATCAGAGGGACTATGCAACCATTATGATGATTCTTTTCATTGTGTAAAGCAAACAATGTATTGAAAGTGCGCTATTGAAAAAACTATCTAGAAGTGTAATTGTTATTGAAGTTTATTTGTGTTTTGTATTGCATTGTGGGAAGATCAAACGAAATAAACATACGAAATGTTTAATTAAAGCAGAGACATATAGATACATGTATCATTAAAGCTAAAATAGATTGATTTTCTGTTTAACATTTTGTCTTTAATAACTGAGCTTTTCTATCCATTATCTAAGGAATTTATTGGAATAACTTCGTCCTAATTTTTTATGCAAACGATTATAAAATTAATCTTGTTTTATGAAAGCAAAAATCATAATTTATGGACACAATGCTAAATGACATACATTTTTGTGCCATGAGATATCGTTTGTATATATGCGAATACACGCAGGTTCGTACTAGGTCATTATGTTTTGCTCCTGGACGAAAAAATAGTTATCAGTCCATTCTAGAGCGACAGCTGTGAAGTACATATGCGATAGAATTTAAGTGCAACTGCTTTGGTTGATTAATGTTCCGGGAAAACAAATGCAATCGTTGAGAAGGCACAATACGAAAGTTATGTAGGACATCTTCTCTTGATGATATGTATTTGTAATACTAGAAGTCCATTATTAGTACTAATAATGGACTTCTGTTTGGGTTCTAGTGCTGCTGATGAGGAATAAATTTCCGAAATGGCCATACAGCTCATTAAAATTATTGCAGTTGGAGTTAACATATGTGTTATGGTCTCATGTTCATTTACTCCATATCCTTTCGTAAAATATTTCTGGTAATACACATTAAACGACATTTAAAATGATTATAATTATTAAGGCAAAACATTCCTTCAAATTACGTTTCACATCGTTTTGGCACGCTAAATGCCATTTAAATATTTATAACACGCTTACTCTTTTCATAATTCAGACAAAATGTATTGACAATTCCTAACTGACAATTACCACGTTTTCTAAAGTATCATCACTTTTGTTGCGGTCTTCATTTGCCGATGAATCAATACATATATCGGACAGGTCATCGTGTAATCTTCTGCTGTGGTTGAATTGCATAAGTGCGGCAACAAAATCAACAAAACAGACAGTTACATATAAAAGCAAGTCTTCAGATAAAAATGAAGTAAAATCTCTTGAGATTGTTTTGTGCCTGTTTTCTTTTTAAACTTTATCAACGACAAGACGGACAGCATGTAATCTATAATTTACCCCTCCCTTTCTTATCTGATGATGATTGTTATACCCCCGCTCCGAAGGAGGAGGGTATACTGTTTTACCCGTGTCCGTCACTCCGTCCGTCACAAATTTCGTAAAGCTTTTCTCCGCAATGGTAAATGATACAAACTTGAAATTTTGTCAGAAGCTTTGTGTAGTCAGGCCATCATGATTTTAGGATTCCATTCTTTTGATAACATTGATCAACAGTGATTTTAATAAATGAATTGCAAAATTCTGTGATGCTAGGTATGGTTTATTTGCAGAAATTGTCATAAGGATAGAGTGTTTAGTCTTTGAATTCTACATAGAAACTATAAACATGATACAATTGGAAATTCTTTTCAATCAACACAGTGATTTACAATAACTGAATTGCAAAATTTTTTGAATTCCGTTTTAGGAAATTTTCCTAAACCTTTCCAAGACCACTTAATTTTTGGAATTAGATTACATTCTTGCATATTACCTTGTTTCCTGTGGGATTTATTTATCCGCTTGGAATTTATTTGTCTCCTATAGGATTGATTTTTCCTTTAGGAATTGTATTTGTCTCCTACATGGTTGATTTTTCCTTTAGGAATTTTATTTGTCTCCTATAGGAAATATTTTTCCTACCGAAATATTTTTTTATCCTATTGGAAAAAAAATCTCCCTTAGGAAAATAATTTAATGCCATAGGAATTTATTTTTCTCCCGTAGGAGAAATATATCCCATAGGATTAAAAAAATTTCGAAAGACGAAAAAATCCTAATGGAAAGAAAAATCCTGTAGGATATCGTGAATATCCTATAGGATTCCCGTTTAATCCTGTAGGATTTTCAAAATTCCTACGGGATTTTGAAATATCCTATAGGAAAGAAAAGTTTCCTATGGGATATATCTTTTATTTTCACCTGTTTACCCCCACAAGTGAATTTTCAAAAAAAAAATCTATTGCATATAACCCCTGAACATAGGAGGTATCTTAATGTCATTGGTAACTTAAGTACTTAATAAATCAAAAATAGCTTACCTGTCTTTCATTTTAATTTTATATATTTGTTTATTTTGATTTATGATGTTTAAAGTCTTAATCATTGTAAGGCGCGCTTATGTTTTTTATATTCTCTATGAAGCAGTTTTCGACTTCTTTTGCTTTAAGCGAATTAAGGGATAAATACCATATATATTTCCAAAATGGATATCACAGTGATAGAAGTTAATTCCAGTAATTTACTGGATTAAATAACAAAATATCGAAGTTACTGTGTTTCTGCAAATGCGCATTCAACAACTTATGTATCTTCAGTACAAATCAAATCAAAACCTTTAGAATCCATAAACCGAAGTAACCGGTTTGTTATCTTTTATTATCAACTACTCGATTATCAAACGCAAGAGGGTAGAAATTAAGGATTGTTGATATGAATGGAAGATACGTTTCGATCACTCAGAGATAATGTGCTGCAATTTAAGTATTAACTTAGGAATGATGTTATTTTAAACAATTTAGACACATACTTATAAACTGACACATACTTTGCCAGTTTAAAGAATTTCAAGCCCTATTATTTATTGATAAATCTTAAAGTGAAACACCAGAAAGGGTAAAATACTGTTATTCGATATTAATGCCAAACAAAAGGAATTTGCCAATCAAGTACCTTCCTACCTTTAGTGGCATAAATCTGAATTTGGTTACAATTTGAGGGAACAATTCGGTGTATTTGCATTTGGGTTGTTCAAGTGCGTGATAGTATGTTAACAATAATAGTTATGTAGGGTGAAATGTTGACCTCGTTTCAGGATAAATACTAGTTCATTTTTGCTGATGCTTTGCTTCGAATGCTGGTTTGAAATGATTGATGCCTGAAACCCACTGCGTATGTCAAAAAGCCGCTATTTTGGTGCTTACCTCTTGTGTATATGGCCGAAAACCTTTTCTTTTTTTTTGGTTCCATATGGTTTGTTTGTGATGTCATTTTTTCATGTTTGTATATTAACGTTCGAAATGCGCTAATTTGGACCTTTTTGACACTCGTGGTAATCATCCTTGAAAGAAAAAAATGCTTTCTGGCGTGCAAAAGGTCAAGGCAATCCCACTTCACTAACACAAAATGTCAGAAGCATTTGATCTTGGCATAGGGGAAAAGGGTCGAAAATATGGAGATCTTGAAAACGACCGAAAAACAAAATCAAAAAACAAAATAACCTTGCCAATAATCGGAACAATATCCCATATAATTAAGGAAATATTGCGCTTTTGTCATTACATAGTTTCTTTTGTCAATGAGTAAACTATATTTCCCCTTGTTGGTCGTCTTGGATGACTTATGAACAAACAAATCACAAATTATGTATTACAAGTGGTTTCAGACAGGAATATTTTAGAATGCATTGTCTTATGGCATTATGTTAAAATGATTTACCGATGACAGCCATCTTAAAAGAGGTGCTAGCATCAACATCACAAACTTTGATGGAGTCCCTCAACGACTATAACGAAACGACATAATCTACTTATAATTGTTCAACGGTTTCAGAGTAGATCTTTCAATGCATTTCGAATTCGTTACCGTGTTTTACTCTTTTCAGCCATCTGGGATAAGGTATGAACATAAAAAGTACAAACTTTGAACTGAATCACTACTATAAAACAAGAAGCTCTTAAGGTGTCTCAGTGGTATTGTTCCGCCATTTTTGTCTAATAATTGTTAATTTAGGTGGCATTAATTAAGAAATTTAACAAAATAGTTATTTAAAATGAAAAGAAAGTTCAAATATATTTAGAATTAATATTCCTTATCATTTTTTTAAACACATGAGCTTGACATCTGTTGCTGGAATTACAGAACACAGAAATTATGCAAGGGAGATAATTTGATAAAGTATTTTAACAAAGATATCACTAGAGAAATTAACATTTTTAAATTTTTCTCTCTTATTTCAACGCTGACCCCTAATTTTTATTTTTTATATGTTAACGACATAATGATAATTAAACACATGCAAAGTATGAAAAAAATTCTATAATAGATGTTTCAAGCTATCCTCTCATAGGATCATTTTCCCTATCATTTCTATGTAAAATCCTGAAACTTTACGGTGACCCGAAATTTTATTTTACATTTTGAACAATAATACAATTGTGCTTCTCCACAGAAAATTTCACGAAATTCTATAATAGGAAATTAATACCCTGCAGACACCTTAAGAGCCTGTATCGCATACTTGGACCATGGTTGATTTACAGATATAAATGGCAATTCCAATAGAATCCAATATTAAACTATGTTCACAGCTGCTGAACACCTTGAATTGGATGCAGACCTGCCAGACAAAAAATTCGGACCTGTTGTGATCAAGTCTGGATCCAATTTCATAAGTGGTTTCAGAGACTAAATTCGTTGATGGGGTCCAAAAGTAAGCCCTAATCACCGCTGGTAGTCATATTTAATAAGATACACCCTTGCCAGATACTATTGATGGATGGTACAATCTACGAACCATTGTCACTAAGTTTGATTCTGATTAGACAAGTTCTTAAAAGTTGGATGACTTGTAAATAAAAAAAGATCTTTGAAAGTGCTTTCGTGGGGTGAAATTTTTATGAGTTATAGACCTCCCAGATACTAATTATGAATAGGACAATCAAAGGACTGTCAGTCCTTTGATTGTAACAACGTTATTAGAATACCGAAGGAACAAGAGAAGCGATTACCACAAACATCGAAGTCCAAAGACATGGTAAAAAAGGATTCTTCCCAAGATCTATTGAATGGATCTTTGAGTGCATTTCTCAAAGGGTCCAGTGTTAAAATGTGTTCCGAGTTTGCTGTCATCTTGGATGAGGATCTAACATACAAATCATAAACTACATCATAGGTATTGCAAAAAAAAAACGCTCCAATTGGCCGATTCAGTCGTTTCAGAAGTGATATTATAAGCATTTCTCATAGAGTCCTAAGTAAACAATGTTCTAAGTTGGCGGCCATCTTGGATGAGGTACGGACATAAAAATCACAAACTTTGTAGGGGACCACGTTTTGTTCCAATTTACGGATCAGAGGTTTCATTAAAACAATTCTTGTAGTATTGAATAATAATTAAAAGACAAGTTGATTAAAAGTCAGTCTAAATAAATCTGAACTGATACAATTAGGACACTCAAAAATGGAAATATATACAACATAATTTCTCACCAGGCATAAAGATAGCTACAGATAAGATAAAACTTCTGGGAATTACTATCCCAACAAATGGCAATGAATAAGAATAAATTGAAGAAAATTATAATTTTAGAGGAGCAAAATTGATGATAATATTAAAACCTAGCTATAAAGAGATTTAACACTTTATGATAAACTTAAAATTGTCAGAAGTTTAACTATTCCACAATTAACTTATTCGTTGAACATACCCCCTAATCCAAATGAAAACTACTTGATGGATTGAAAAGAAAATATCAAATTTCATTTGGGATCATAACTCATCAAAATTTAATAAGAATGTTTTATTTATAGAAAAATAGCGGTAGGACTTAATTTAACAGATATACAAACGAAAATATTCAAACAAAGTTTTGTTGGTGTATTTAAAAGTGATGATATTATGTTAACATGTTCTATATTCATAAAAAAGCCTTGACAGGCTAACAACAATTGTCTGAATAAGAAAATAAGATGCATCCTGTGATCTATAGACAATTCAACTTACACAATTTCATTAAAAATCTTTAAATTTTCATAAATATTTTATATGGGTTTGGGATAACATTTCTGGCTTTTTAGGGAATGATACTTATGTGGATTGTGTGTAAAGCTTACAGTCTTATGTTTTAATGCCAATTTTGAAATACTAGGGGGCATCAGTGAACATTTTGAAGCAATGAAAGAAACAATTTCGACGAGTGGGTACAAAATTGGGGCCTATCAACTATTGCGTGCAGGTTATGCTCATCTTAACATTCTTAATGTTAACACTATGAACAGAAAAAAAGTACTGTCCATACCAGTGACAGTCTTTTTCTAACTGTCATTAATTGGAAACGTCCTATAAACAACTGTGAAGACTAGAAATGTACTGTTATTGATTTGGACAGTCCTTAACAGTAGTTTATAGACATACTCATGACTGCGACAAACTGTTAGACACTGTAACAGTAAATGACAGTCAGTGACAGTATTTACCTGTATTGTAAATAACTGTCCCCGCTTGTGACAGTACTTTTTTAACCGTTTAAGACTGCCATGCTTGTGATGAACTGTCCCTGATTGTGACAGTCCTTATTTGGCCTATTATGGACTGTCATGTACTGTTACAGGTAATGACAGATGTTTATAGAATTTTCATGTACTGACATGCACTGTCCTAAACTGTCACAGTCGATTTTATGCCATTGCAATTGTGTGATTAATTTTACTGTCTTGTCACAGGTAGAACATGTGTAAAAGTTGTCATTAAAGTGGATACCAATATACTTTTATTCGTAGGATATAACAAAATTATAATTTTCTGTAATGTACTGATTTAACAGAACAACACAGTTTTCATGGGTAAACTATTTTCCCATGCCGTAGGAAAAATAAATAATTAAAAAATGAAAGTGACAATAAAAGTGCGAAACGATCAAAGGAAGAGACCAGTAAGGAAAATCCGTATAACATTCGACTAAATCAGGGAAACACAATCCAACACAGAACATTTTTGGCAAGCCGTCATATTCCCGACTTGGAACGGGCATTTTATAAATAAAATGGTGGGTTAAACCAGGTTTAATGATGCATCAACCTCCCGCTTAGGTTTACATGACACAGAAAGCTAGAAATTGTTTAAATATGAAAAATCCAATTGAGATTCAAGTGAAAATACGATCTAAAACAAGAATTCTCTGTTTTTTAATTTGACTTCAGAGCGTGTAACATTAAATAATGTCCGCTGTGAAATGTTGTTCGCCTATGATGAAGTCCGAGGACAGAATAAAACGGATGTTGGTCATGAAATATTGCCCTCCCGGACAGTGCAGGGAAGAAACGTTCCCGTTTATTAATGAATGAAAGAAACATATCAAAAGATAGAAAATGTTTCAATGGATATAGAAACTTAATTTTTTGTTCCTTTAAAATACGATTTTTCCTTAATTTTAAAATTCTGTTGGTACATGTCGTTCAAAGTAGATCGGTCAAACGTGATCAGTCCAAATAACTGCTTAATTAACAACCGGTCAGTGTGTATATCATATTGTATAATTTATTAAATCATATCATGTCAATATTTAACAATTCAAATCAAACTGTTTAATCACGTATTTAAAATAAAAGTATTTATCAAATACCGAAATTCTTAAACTATGGTTAATATTCATTCTTGAAAATTAAGCTATCTGAAAAAGAATAAAATGTTAGTTTCAAAACGATTTGAGGTCTAACTCAAAAATTCACATATTTAATTCAATAATATATGCATCTGAAAATAGAATTAAAAGCGATGTCTGATCTGAAGAATTCACATAATGTAATGTTAATTCTTTTACGAAACTGAATTTTGCAATGTATGTTTCATCTTAAAAGAATCAGATATTTCGGCAATATACGTCTTATCCGAAAAATTCAAGTATTTCCGCAATTTATGTTTCATCCAAAGATTTCAAATATTTAAGCCAAGTATATTTCATCCCCAAAATATTCAAATATTTCGGCAGTATATATACATTCGAAGAATTCAAATATTTCGGCAATGTATGTCTTATCCGAAGAATTAAAATGTTTTCAGTCTAAACATGAAAATAAAGTCTAACTTTAGTTGAAAATAACGCAAAATTTCAGAACTCTGCTGAAATATCCACAATTATTTTTGCGAATAGGTTATATTTTCTTCTCGTATCTAATTAGTGTCTGTCCTGAAATAAATTTCTGAAAAGAGTCAAAATATGGAAACAAAGTCTGAAAGTTGTATTTGAAGCAAATTCCCCTTCTCATTACCGGTTGGGGGGTGGGTTCTAGGCTGTATGGTATAGGGAATATGGACTGTTCAGTCAATATAATACATTTATTTCACAGCATGGACGTATATTGTTCACAGCAAGCTTGCCATTCAAAGACAGAAGTGCAATGACAAAAATGTTCCCGAGAGTCAAAAGGACAGTCAGTGCTCAACTCCCGACTATATTTAGTCTAAAAAGAGGTTTTTCCACTTTCACGTGAATTTATTTCATTCAGCATACCAATTTTGCAAATGCATTAAATCTTCTCCAAAAAATCTTAAACAAATCATTTCTTATGTACACTATCATGATAAAATGAATTCAAATGCATTTTCATACTTTTAGATGTAAAATTCATCCATCGAACTTGCCACTTGAATGCAAATTTGACGCGGATTTTGTAAAAAAAATGTAGGTTTTTGTTATAATTCGTTGTATAGGACCACCGGAACCAAACTAAACTGACTGGCATTTGAAATGGCAAATGTTCATACACTGGCAACGAAAAAGTTTTGTTACACGATGTCCTTCGAGTAGTATTATATTCAAAAACTCTGTAAAATGGCTTAAATCGACATAAAATGATATTTATTGCTATGTTCGACTGCTAACATGTCAGAAAACATGCATGTGTGTTATTTGGTATAGAATTTGCTACTAAGTTGATAGGGGGAGTTTTTGTTAACGTGTTTTGGGCATTATCAGCTGGTTGTTTTGGTGAAATAAATCAGTTGTTAACTGTTTTGGGCCATTTAGTGTTTTCTCTTCTGTTGAATCCTGTAAATAAAAAGCACTATTTGCTGTTATAAATAAATTTCGTGTTCCGTGTTTGTAAATGTCCACTGTTTTAGGGAAATTGAAAGATTGTTAGACTTTAAATGAACCCCCTGGTGTCCTCTTTTAAATCTAACAATTTCTCATTTACCAAAAAAATCGTTATGATAACTAGAAAAGAATAGTATTTTATCAGACACATTTAAATATATAATTTTTCTGACTAAAACTTGAAAAAATGATCATGCAAATTCTGGTTCCCATTCGGGCTAAACGTTAACAGCACCATCTTCAGTTCAATATTAAACACTATCTGCCAAGTGCGAATCGACGAGATCATTATTACAGTCGAGCAATATATGCGATTGTTGAAAAAAATCATTATTACTGTAACAAACATTATTGATTTTATAACAGTTATTATATCTTTATTGGGATTTCATCTATTGTTTAGACTAAAATTATGATCTCATTGATTCGCACTTGGCCGAAAGTCTTAAACCTATGCGAATTTTGCGTTTAATCCCTAGACTCAACGAATTTTTGCTATTAACAAAATATATGTGCAAATTATTGATATTGTGCATGCAAAGCAACTATTATTTCTTTCTAATTAAAAATTTTCTCAAATTTGTAGAAAAATCTTGTAAATATTGTGGAAGTTGGATATTTTAGGGCATATGTGCGATCTGTTTGAATGATTTTGCCTCTTTTATATTCTTTACCACTAATATCTCATTCAATCACTGATGCTACTTGCAATTAATAGTGGCTTTTTATGCATAATCGAAACAGTTATATGGAGACAATGTTTGATGAAGAATCAACAAACGTATATATGACTGAGGGTTTAACGTAAAATTGGGTACTAATGAACACAGGCTGGAGCCCGGAGGCCTTGTGTTGTAGCTCGGAGCGCCAGGCTCAACAAGGTTGGAGCCAAGAACCCCTTATATTCCCCGATAAAACTTATATTCCCCGATAAAATTACCATAGGTTTAACATTGAACTGAAACAGGGACCTTTAACTTTATTGCAAGTTCTTCTGAATAATATGGCTTATCCGACGTACCGGAAAACGTCTCCACCTTTTATACTTATAAGCACGGTCTTGAATATTCTGTACATAAATGTGCAGGACGTCGTTCCATGGCTGCCGCCAGTTGAACGACCTTTTAATAGGGTGGATGACAACAAGCAGAATATTCATGTTGTTTAATTTAAAATATAGATTTAATGCTGTTTTACAAGTAGCCCGGTCGTTTCTCTAGTATGTCCCCTAGTTATTAAATAAAATGAAATGTATAAGAGGTTTCTAAAGGAGTCAGAAATTGGTGTATCTTAAGTGACCTCATGTCAACCGATACAGTAAGTCAGGAATGGATCTGTTATCGTTAGAAAATTGATATTTGATACCTTTCAGATAGCCTCGAGTATTTTAAAATAATAAGTAAAAAACAAATGAATAATAAAAAAGCAAACAAACAAATTAAACTTAACAAAACCAAAAAAAAAACCCAAAAAAAAAACAAAAAAAAAAACAAACCATTGATTTTACTGTAGAAGAAGAAATTGCAGTCATCCTCGATTTAATTGTATTTTTGACACAATCTTTTTCGTCTCGGCAATTTTTTTGTAACGACCTAGTCACTCATACGAAATTTTGATAAAATTTTGAAGTGATATATTGCGAAATTACGGATGTTTTGTGTTGCTTAATTTATTTACTCAAAAATAGGTAAATTTTGTACATTTGATCCAAAGAATCAGTGCCATATTATACTCTCTTTGAAAAAATAAACTGTAGAGTTGTTATTTTTAATAGAAAAAGATAGTGTATGATAGAAAACCATGCTATCAACTATATGACTGAAATTCTTATGCCACATTGTATGAAAATAAAGCAAAGAATTACAATGGCCTAAAATCGACTGTTACAGTTTATGACAGTGCAAGTCAGTAGTGTAAATTCCACTAACGTCTGTCATTATCTGTAACAGTTAATGACAGTTCGTAATAGGCCAAATGAATACTGTCACAATCGAGGACAGTCTATCACAATCATGTCAGTTTTTAATGGTTAAAAAAGCACTAGCGGGGACAGTTATTTACAATACAGGTAAAAACTGTCATTGACTGTCATGCACTGTTACAGTGCTATACAGTTATTTGCAATCAAACATATGTCTATAAACTACTGTTAAAGATTGTCCCAATCCATAACAGTACTTCATTGGCCTTCGGCAGTTATTAATAGGACGCTTACAGTTTATGACAGTAAGAAAAAGACTTTTTTCTGTTCATAAAAACTTTAAACTTTTAAACTTTACAATTTGATTAAACGCCTATTTCTACAAAAGTATTCAATGGCGTTGTACATATAACAATATATATA
>MJUU01039725.1:0-13429 GCA_002080025.1 Modiolus philippinarum
TCCACTAATGCAATCTTAACCAAACTAGGCCACAAAAAAATATGGTTTGTTCTCTTTAAAAAACTGTTTTGCAGATTACCATGTTAATCAAGTTGGCCACCAGCACGTACATAGTTTAACATTAGATCCTTTGAAACAAAACTGGTGACAATATTCTTTTGATACCTTCTGTAAAAGAGGTGTTTTTAGGTTTGCACTGTATCCAAGACTGCCACAAGCCGGCAACATATTTAACATTTAATCCTATAGGAGAACACATTCAGAGTTGTTCTTTTATATCGCTTGTCCAAATGGAATCCAAATTGATCAAAATTGACCTTGCACGGGTCTGATTAAAATAATCCTTTGCAAGATAGCTGACTGCGGGAAGCATGGTTTCGCAGTGGAAAATAGGAACACTTTCTAGTAGAATGTTATTTCTGACAATAGACATTTGTTGGATTGTCTCGAAGGTCCATACCTGATTCAAGGCTGCTACCAATGTGATGCGTATTGTGATATTGGACCTTATAGGAACACTTGTTTAGAGCTGTTCTCCGCAAAATCTTAAACTTATCAATTTTCAATTTCATGTATAAGGAACAGAAAATATTCAGCACAGGAAGAACATGTACAACGTCATCTCCTTTAAAGATGAAAGCAATGTATGCTTGGTCTGCCTGGAGCCACGTGAGCGATACGATGATGAATTTGCCTTACAAACTTATTTTATTTCCTATCATTAACCGTTTTATCCCTCGTGTTAGTCCTCGGTAGAACTGCTGAGAATTTATTTTGTTAAATTGCACACATCATGACCGAAATATCTTATCATTAGTTACCAGCAATATATTGGGACATAAGCGCTTCATATAATACTATAAAGTTTAGAACCAATACAAACTAGAGCTGTCGCCGAATGGCAGCCAGTTATACTCACCGCTAATTGAACCCTGAATCAATATGTAAATTTAAGTTTGTGTGGACACAATACAATTGTTAACTCAGTACAAATGTGGACACAACACAAGTATGGTCAAAATGATATACATCACCCTTTTTTCCAGAAAATACTCAAAAACGAATTTTATAAATTTATGACAGCAACCAAATAACTTCATGCACATATTCAGGTGGTGTACTTCAACTGTGTGACATTTCATCAGAATCCAAGCAGCCGTTTAGGAGAACATGCGCTGACAAGGTTTGTCCCCCTTTTCAATTAAATATTCAAAGACGGATATCTCCCCTTTAAAATTTCAGGCAGGAACCATATTACTTCATGCTTTTTTTCAGGTGGTGTACTACAACTGTGTAGCATTTAATCAAAATTCGAGCAGCCGTTTAGAAGAACATGCACTGACAAGGTTCATCCCCCACTCTTTTTCCAGAAAATATTCAAAGACGAATTATCTCCCTTTTCAAAATTTCGGGCAGCAATCATATAACTTCATGCCCATCTTCAGTTGGTGTTCTACGACTGTGTAACATTTCGTCAAAATCTATGGGGCGTTGAGGAGAACATGCGCCGACAAGCTTCTTCCCCAACCATCCCCCCGCCCCTTTTCAAGAAAATATTCAAAGACGAATTATCTCCCCTTCAAAGTGACAGCTAGCAATTCTACTTCATGCACACCTTCAAATGGTGTACTATAACTGTGTGAAGTTTATCAAAATCCAAGCAAACATTTAGGTGAACATGCGCTGACAGGGTACATGGTCGGACTTTGTTTGCGGGGGGGGGGGATATAAAAATTATCATAATATTAATTCAACCAACAGCTGTGTATAAAGATTTATATTACAAACTTGTTTAATTTATAAAATAAAACGAGACGAGCTTACTAATGCTCCTCGTAAAATGTCATTATTTTGTTGAATAAAATACATGCTTGTTAAAAATCAGATTTGTCTAGATTTATTGAATCAATTTTAGATTACTATCCACTGAATCTAATCATACTCATGGAAAAATAAATACATTTTTGGCATTTCGGGATCATGAAAGATTAGAAACAGACACCTGTAATGTTAAGAATTAAATTTTAATCAATTTTTTTAAACACCACTGTTTTATGCTGTAAATCCCTTATGTTTTCATCGATTTATTACACGATTTATTGACTAACATTTCTAAAATAATTCTACACTAGAATATTACCAACTGAAAGTAATTTTACGTGTCGCAAAAATTAAGCAATAACAGTACATTATTTGAATACCCGAGGGCGTCAATCGTAGATTTGACGGTCAAAATGCAGTTTACAGGCGACGCGTAGTGGAGCCTGTAAACGGATATTTTGACCGTCAAATCAAGATTGACGCCCTCGGGTATTCAAATAATGTACTGTTAAGTTATTGCGATTGTAATGCAATTAAAAACAATTTATCGATTTCATGTTCTATTTTTAACTTGTGTATTTGTAACTATACAAGGAACCAGGCTACACAGGGAACCTACTATGTACGTGGTGTGTAGATGGTGGAATTGACGGTCAGTTCTGACCAATCAAAACTTCTGTTATATAAATGTTGCATTACAATTAAGATTTACACCTTGTTTATAACTTTTTTCTAAATTTTGTAAATTCAAAACCAAAGCTTTTACTCCCTCCATCGTAGTTTTGTCCTTAGCTCTAATTGATTTTACTGAGTATTCAGATTTCGTTAGGTTTTATGCATTTTAAAAATGTTTTGAAATTGTGGATGCTGCTGTTGAGGAATTAATTTCCGAAATGGCCATACAGCTAATTAAAACAATCGAAGTTGGAGTGAACATATGTCTTATGATCTCATGTTCATTAACTACATATCACTTCGTAAAATATTTAATACAGGAGTTTGTTTTTTAATGCAGTGTGGAGTTTGTGAAACAATTCCTCGTGTAAGTACTTCGGTGCTGACCCGAAAGCCGATTAAATTTGGAACCTTACAATATCTGAATTTTTGTAAATTTTGTTGAAAAACTAAGGAGTATCTCCCTCATGCAAAGCTCTGTCCTTAGCTGATTTCGGCTTTATATTTAGATCATATTGGTTATTTGTTCTCTATCAGTTACTGTGAATTTATTCTGTTGGTGACCTTGGAAATAATTTTATCTTTAAACAAATTAAGAGCATGCTTGTCTGCACTTTCTCGTTTGCACCATTTTTTTTTCAAATAATTGGTTACAGCGTCATTAATCATTTCAGAACATGCTTGCCGATTTATTTTTGAAGGTGGGCGATATTTAGGCCCTTTTCTAAAGAATTGTCTAACTTTTTTATCTGGAATGATGTTAAGATTCCCCGTTAATATATGTCCACGTGGGTCATAGCGATATGGCGACATTAAACAGTCTCAGCGGCTAGGGTAGTTTTTCTCAAAATCAGCATCACAGGTAATAGAAGAGTAATTGAAAAAAGAAGTTTCTAGGAGGGTTTTTTATAAGAATAGGAAATAACAGGCATGTCCTGGTTGTCGAAATAGACGGGTACAAGATGCCTTTTTTCAGTTATTTATTCATTTTTAGTACTCATACTTTCATTTTTGGTCGGGCTTTTCAGGTAGTAGACCCGGGGTACCCGAAAATTTTTCCACAAATTCAATTTTCTTTAAATTCACAACATGAAACAATATTGTGCTAATATACTTTCAAGAAAAAATTTTGAAAAGTTTCACCGTATGATTTTTGATATACAGTTCATAGAAACACCCCTATTTTGGGTTAAGAAATCATCATAAGGCGTACACTAATGTCCTGTATATTAATAAGAAACAGTGTAAATTAGTTCTAATTTTCTAAATTACTTCTAAGAAACTTGTAGAACTAACTACCAGATAATAAATAAGCACGCATTAAGTGTTGATTTGCAGTACTAAGGAAACTGCAATGTCAAAACAATGCAGAAAATAAGACTTTTCTTCAATTCCTTCTAACTGAAAATCCTACAATTCAATTTTCATCAAAAACTGAGAAATTAAAGATCCTCCACACATTTGACTTACGTCAAAATTTTAGAAAAAAATTACCGTATCATGTTTTCACAACGTTAGGAAAACTGCATAAAAAGGCATAATTTTCCTGGATACTGAACGTCATGATGAAAGAATTACCTCCCTTGCCAAATATCTAACTTTTATTTATGTTACTATTTTAGGATTCCTTTCAAAGCCTGGAATTTTTAATGCAGGCATTATGAAGTAATTTACTAAAAGAGTATGTTTGTTTTGTTTTTTAAATGGATATTTTATTTCTATTTATGAAAAAATATTATAAATCTTGTTTTTTATTCATACCAATCACAAGTAATTTTTATATCAAAAAAGAGTTATCTCCTCTTCCCCAGGTCTTACCTTAGTATCAATAATTTCATTCATACCGTCTTGGTTATCTTAGTGTGAATACTGCATTTAATGAGAGTTATAAGAAAATTATTAAACAGTCATTAATTCTATTTTGTATATCTCGAAGCAACTGTGCATCCACCAAAGGTATATGTACCTTTAGTGCTTAGAAAGTACTTTTAAGAAGAGCAAATAACTAATAAAGGTTTAAACAATGCCGTTTAGTAGTTTATTATTCTAATTAATATTTATTCCAAGTATGTGTTTGTTTTGTCAACCTACAATGATTTCTTTATTGATTACTTTGTTACAAAAAAGCTCACTAGATTATTTACCCACTGTAGCTACACTACAACGATCCAAACAGATTGACTTTGAAATATGGTCGTATCTGTACAGTGATTAAAGAGTTATTGTTGCGGGGAAACTGTTGATAATTAAGCAAATTACCTATAAAATGTTCACTAAATTAACCACCAGCAAAGTTGAACAAACATATTTGAGTGTTCATAAGACCGTTTATCAAGTAATTAATTGTTTCGCTTTCAAAAGCAGATTAAAATTTCATTATTTCCATCTATAATAGAAAAAAAATTATCTGATCTGGCATTTCATTTAAGAGTGATAACTTCTTGTGTCAAATTTTCATCAAAGTGTGGATGTCGAATAAATGAAATATTATTTAGACTTGTTTAAATATACTGTCTGAAACAAGTTAAATGGCAATTTAGAGAACAGATAACTCAATAAGAGATGTTTCTCCATGCACTTGCTGGCTGTCCATATTTTTGCAGTATTGTCGAAACGTTTAGACAATATTTAATTAAAGAGTGATAACTTCTTGTGTCAAATTTTTATAAAAGTGTGGATGCCGAATAAATGAAATATTATTTAGACTTGTTTAAATATACTGTCTGAAACTAGTTAAATGGCAATTGAGAGAACAGATAACTCAATAAGAGATGTTTCTCCATGCACTTGCTGGCTGTCCATATTTTTGCAGTCTTGTCGAATCGTTTAGACAATATGTAGACATTATCCTTTCATTGTTAATTCTGGAGGTTGTCTTTCCTGCGAAATGCAGTCCGTTAAAAGATTGCGCGTGCGAGAGATGTATGCTCTCTATACATTTCAGTTATGGTGTACTGGTTCTTGAGAGAATATCTCTTATAGGGTCTGTAAGTCTTGTATAATTTTGGACCTTCAGGTCACATAATTTGTACCCGGAAATTACATTTTTAACATCAACATATGACGCTTCAAGCAAAAAATTAGGACGTCATAATACTGCAACGTCATATTTTGGCGGGAAACGTTTTCAAATGCAGTTTTATCGTGATTTCTCGGTGTCACATGACAAGACTTACAGACCCTACTGATACAATATCATACTTCTAGTTTAGTTTTGGTAAAATTTAAATTTTGTTCTGACCATTTTGTTTATAGTGCCCTCATCTCATTGTTTTGGATTTCCAATGTTTTGATTTTATCTGCACTGATGAGACATAAGTTGTCGAAATTGCCATATGCAGAAATTAAATTTACTGCAAGTTCGGTATTTAGTTATCAGACAAACTTACTCGTGACCTCTTCATTTCATCTTCGGCGTTGCATTTCATATTGCTGCAGTTAATGTTTCCAGATTTAATCCTTGACGGTCTACGTCAAATCAGAACATAACAAGAGGAAAGCTGCCAGTGTGACAGAAAACCGGGTTTTCTTTTACATGGACAGTATATCTTACATATTTGTCAACCCTGAATATCCGAAATGTACACTTTTTTTAATCTTCAATGTTTGACCTTCCTTTGAAGCAGCCTTTTTTTTAAATTGCTATAACTGATAGATAGGGTACCATGTTGGCATTTACTGAAAGTTAACAAAAGAATGACTAAGGTCAACAACTGCTAATTATCAAAAATCAATGTCAAAGTTACATGCACACCTCTGATATATGTAAAAATGATCTTCAAAATATAAACCTTCCATCCCAAAAACTGTAGGAGATTTGCTCCGGACAAATGGATTGCCCTATAGGGAGATATTTTGACGTAAAAAAGTTCAACAACTGGTAATTTTGGCATTAATTATCAAAAATAATTAAAATGAAAAATAGAAATAAAAAAAATAAATAAATAAATAAAATAAAAATTACATGCACACCTCTGATATATGTACAAATAACTAAATACCGAAGTTACTGTGAATTTACTTTCTGCATATGCGCATTTCGACAACTTATGTCTCATCAGGGCAGATAAAATCTAAACATTTGGAAGACCAGAAACTCAAAGATGTTTAAAAACTGATAGAAAACAAATAACCAATATGGTCTAAATGTAAAGCCAAAATTAGCTAAGGACAGAGCTTTGCATGAGGGAGATACAAATGATATGCAAAATATAATTCTTCCATCTCAAAAACTGTAGGAGATTTGCTCCGGACATATAGGGTAAAATAAATGGAGATATTTGACGTTAAAAGGGCCAAGTTCAATGCTTCCTATTTCAATATTTTTGCAAATGAGTACTTCTTTTTGGACTACTTTTGGATTATGACTTTCCATATGATTTGATTTTAATGCTGCTGATGAGAGGTTACTCCTTGAGAAACACGTGTACAGCATAACGAAATTTACTGTTTTTATGCAACTTCGGTATTTTTTGTATTTTCAACAACTGGTAATTTTTGCATTAATAATCAAAATCAAAGTTTCATGCACACACCTGATACATGTACAAAAAATCTGCAAAATATAAACCTTCCATCTCAATAAACAGCTGCCCAAGAGCGCATGATACACCCGTCCCCACTTTAAAGCAAACTGCTTAAATGATTCTTGAAATTAGAAACTCCATCTGAACAAACATGACAAGGGACTTCTGATGTGTATCAATTATTTCATCTGATGTTAAACAGTCAAAATGTATATTGGTGTAGGGGTAGTGATGTCTTAAAATAAAAGAATATCAATGTGTAGACAGAATTGCAATTTCATGCTTTTTTAAATAATCCGTCCTTTAACTCTGGAACGAAAAATCCTTCCACAAAATAAAACGATAGAGAGCTTTCTTCCGTCATATCCAACAATCTTGCAAAGTTTCAAGAAAAATGAACACCTGCGTTCTCTAGCTAGAATACGGCGTGTGGACGGAAATGTTATTTATGTTTTTTTTTAAATAATCAAAGTCCCATAACTCTGTAACGAAAAATCCATCGACAAAATGAAATGATAGGGAGCCTTCTCTTGTCATATCCAGCAATTCTGCAAAGATTCAAGAACAAGATGTGTTTGTGAAACACTACATATGCCCCCAGATTCTACAGCAAATTATATGAAAATGTCCAATTCTACCCCTTTTTGACCTCTGTGACCTTTGACCTTACTTTCTTGCATATTTATATTCCTCTTGACAAGACCTATACACTTGCAAAGTATGTCTTACATAGTTCAAAAGTTGTTTAGTTCCACAAAACACCCAATTAAACCCCTTTATTCTGAAACAGATTGAGCCCCTTTGGGCCTCTTGTTTGTTGAAATGGTTTTAATTGTTAAAAGTATCTGTTTAAACATCCGATAAGAAACCTACAGAAAAATGCTGCATCAAGATCCCACAAAAAATTTTAAAATTCATTTTTTTCCGTTTGTCCCCTTTGGGCCTCTTGTTTCTCAAAAAAGGTAAATGCTACCCCAAATCTGTTGACATACTGCATTTGCTCAATTTTATTAGCAATAACATAAAACAAACCCTGTCTCGATAGGATAAATAATAAGGATTTTGCAGCCAAATATGTGAAAACAGCCAATTTCACCCCTTTTTGACCTCTGTGACCTTGACCTTTGAACTGACCTAATTTTTTTTGCATATTTATGTTCCTCTTGACTAGACCTATGCACTTGCAAAGTATGAAAAGTCTACCTTACATAGTTCAAAAATTATAGCCAAGGTTATTTAAAAATTCTTTTTTTTTCGTTTGTCCCCTTTGGGCCTCTCGTTTCTCAAAAACGATAAATGCTACCTCAAATCCGTTGACATACTATAGTTGCCGTCTCAATAGGATAAATAATAAGGATTCTACAGCCAAATATGTGAAAACAGCCAATTTCCCCATTTTTGACCTCTGTGACCCTGACCTTTGACCTGGCCTAATTTTTTTTTTTTTTTTGCATATTCATGTTCCTCTTGACTAGACCTTTACACTTGACAAGTATGATTGATTGATTGATTGAATATCGTTTAACGTCTACTCAGCAATATTTCAGCTATATCAAGACGAGAACAAGTTTGTTAATAAATAATCACTTTGGGGTATGGATTGATTGATTGATTGAATATTGTTTAACGTCTACTCAGCAATATTTCAGCTATATCAAGACGAGAACAAGTTTGTTGATAAATAATCACTTTGGGGTATGGAAATGGCCATGGGACGGGAAATTCTGACTGCCACTGGAAAAGTAGGGTGAAATCGTCAAGGGCGGGGAATTTAGCCTTGTAGCCGATCACCTACGGACCACCCCAAAGAGAGCTTGCTACAAGGGTTCTTTAACGTGCAGGAAGCGTGGCATTTCTTCCAACACGTGGACCTGAGTTTACATCCCATCCGAAAGATGGGTTGTGTATTTATTAATCCCGCACAACCACGGAATGGGTCCTATTTCTATATCCCGGGACCCTCGGGGTCAGCCTCCGTTTAGGAGGGGTCACACCCCGCAAGCCGGAGATACTGGGTCCTATTTCTATATCCCGGGGTTCCCTCGGGGTCCTCTGTTGGGATGGCTCATACTCCAAGCTCAGAGGGTGCTGCGGGCATATTCTTCAGCCGGGACCGCGCACGGCGGAACAAGTATGAAAAGTCTACCTTATATAGTTCAAAAGTTATAGCCAAGGTTAAAGTTTCGGACGCACAGAAAAACAGACAAATGGACAAACAGACAGGACAAAAACAATATGCCCCCGATCCTCGATCTGGGGGCAAGCGTTCTTCAGTTAGAGTATGACGTGTGGACGAAAATTGCAATTTCAAGCTTTTTTGAAATATTCAAAGTGCCATGACTCTGGAACGAAAAATCTAATGACAAAATAAAACGACAGGGAGCTTTCTTCCGTCATACCCAACAATCCTGCAAAGTTTCAAGAAAAATGGTCAAAGTGTTATCTAGTTAGAGTACGGCGTGTGGGCAGACGGACACCAGTATACCATAATACGTCAGGTCAAAGACGAGCGTATAAAAACGGTAGGAGATTTGCTCCGGACAAATAGGTACCCTTTAGGGAGATAATTGGCGTAAAAATGACTAGGTACAACAACTTCTTATTTTCACATAAATTGTCTGAAATAAAAAACAATGCACACCTCTAGAATATGTACAAATGATATGCAAAATATAAACTTTTTTCTCAAAGACTGTAGGAGATTGGTCCGGACAAATGGGGTATCCTGTTGGCAGATTTTTGACGTAAAAATATCCAAGTTCAACAACTGGCAATTTTGGCATTAATTATCAAAAACCAAAATCAAAGTACCAAGCACACCTCTGATATATGTACAAATTATATGCAAAATATAAACTCTCTATCTCAAAGGCTGTAGGAGATTTGCTCTGGACAAATGGAGTACCCTTTTGCCACATTTTGACGTAAAAATGACTAAGTTACATAAATGGTAATTTTGGCATTAATTATCAAAATAATAGTACTATGCACACCTCTGATGTATGTACAAATGATATGCAAAAGCAAACGTTCATATCTCAAAAACTGTAGGAGATTTGCTCCAGGCAAATGATGTACCCATTTGGCAGCCACCCACCCGCCCGGCATTTTCACCATTCTGATAACCGGATTTTTCCGATAGAGTGATTGATTAGCTAAGAGTTTAACGTCCAATGAGCAATATTTCAGCTATATCAGGACGAGAACAAGTTAATCAATTAAAAAAAAATTGTTAATAAAAAACATGAAAAAGAAGAAAGAAATAAAGGAGAAAAGGATAACCGGGGCAACGACTTTTGAAAAGCGAGAAATAGGTAGGGGCAGGAAATACAAAAAAAAACAAGTTGAATAAAAACAGTAAATTTTGTTATGTTGTACACGTGTTTCAAGGAGTAGCCTCTTATTAGCAGCATTAGAATCAAATAATATGGAAAGCCATTATCCAAAAGTAGTTAAAATAGAAGTACTCATTATAAAATATCGAAATAGGATGCCAAATCCAGTACCAAGGACATTTACCGAGTGCCATACACGGAATGAAGCCTCAGCATTTTTAAGTCGTTAGAATTTTTATATAAAAACAGTAAATTTCTAAATTTAGACTTCTATACAAACCCAATGCGTCTGCTCTCTCGAGAGAAATATAGACGGGTATTTTTACTGCATGGAGCGTGGCTTTTCTCCAGTTTGGCTACAATGGTTCGCGGAAAATTATGACCTAACTACCCCGCAAATCTATCCACCACCTGGGGACGCGGCCGGTAGTTCTGTAGCCACAGCCCCTGAAAACCGATTCAGGTGACGAGTTTTCCGATGGAAATCGCGGTTAAAAACAGATATTTATTTTAAAACATGCTATCTGATATTTTGAGGATATACCAAACCAGAGGCTCCCAGGAGCCTGTATCGCTCACCTGGCTTTCAGTTGCCTTAACCAAGGAAACATTGTAAGTTATATAGATGATCTTCAGTTTCTAAAGCTTTTGTAGCTCGAACACCTCCAATATCTTGAACTGTTTTTAAAGTCTGATCATGTTTTACTGTATTTCTTTGTTTGGCTTATTTTGGACAAAAAACGTTCTTGCTAAGGACCACTTTCGACACCAGTTTTGAAGTCGAGACGTCATTTTGTAAATGGCAGTCAACAAACAATTTTCAACATCAGTTTTGAAGTTGCGACATCAAGACCTATTTGGAAACCAAATGTCATTGAAATGGGACAATGTTGAATTTTCCCGTTATTTTTGGCGGCCATTTTGAAAATGATGGTCAACGAACAATTTGAAGTCGCAACATCAATATCTATTTGGAAATCAAATTTCATTGAAATTGAACAATGTTGAATTTTCCTGTCTTTTTGGTGGCCATTTTAAAAATGGCGGTCAACGAAAAATTTTTTAACATCACTTTTGAAGTTGTTACATCAAGAGCTATTTGGAAACAAAATGTCATTGAAATCGGACAATGTTCAATTTTACCGCCTTTTTTACGGCAATTTTGAAAATGGCTGTCAACGAACAATTTTCAACACCGGTTTTGAAGTCGCAACATCAATAGCTATTTGGAAACCAAATTTCCTTGAAAGCGGACAATGTTGAATTTTCCCGCCGTTTTTGGCGGCCATTTTGAAAATGGTGGTCAACAAACAATTTTCAACACCGGTTTTGAAGTCGCAACATCAATATCTATTTGGAAACCAAATTTCATTGAAATCGGACAATGTTGAATTTTCCCGACTTTTTGGGGGCAGCCATTTTGAAAATGGCGGTCGAGGAACAATTTTCAATATCAGTTTTGAAGTCGCCACAGCATGGCAAACATTTCATCAGTTTACACTTGACCTTCATCTTATATAGTTTTAGAAATAAAAGATGAAAAATACGAAAATTTTAAAAATTCGGTGAAAAAAGGGCAATAACTCCTACAAGGGTTTATGGATTTTCTTCAAAATTTCAAGGTGGGTAGACTTTAATGTGCTGAACATTTTTGCAATTTACACTCTACCTCTATCTGTTACACTTTTTGAAATAAAAAATAAAAAATGCAAAAATTTTAAAAATTTAACGTAAAAAGGGCTATAACTCCGAGATGGTTTTCAGATTTTCTTCAAAATTGCGAGGCAGGTAGATCTTGCCATCCTGATCATTTTTACTCCTGTCAGATTTTTGATATCTGTAACGGTTTTCGAGTTATTGGCCAAAAACTGCAATTAACCCCTATGTTCTATTTTTAGCAACGGTGGCCATGTTGTTTGACCTACCGCCAAATCGAACACAATTTTGAGAAGCCATACCCTGGTGATGATTCAGGCCAAGTTTGGTTACATTTGGCTTAGTGGTTTCAGAGGAGAAGATTTTTGAAATTGTTGACAGACAGACGGACGGACGACGGACGCATAGTGATGGCAAAAGCTCACACGGCCTTTTAGGCCAGGTGAGCTAATAAGCAGTAACTTTACAATTGAATTTCATAATGTCCCATGTTTTTGGCAATACATTTCATTGTTTTTTTTTTTACATATTGATTAACTTCATATACTAAGTATATTAATTTTATTTGCATGTTTATTTTTGCAAATCGAATTTAAGCCTCGGTTAAAAAGTAAAAGGCGATTCAAGTTTTAATTGAACTAATGGAGTATCGGTTATAATGTTTTTTTTATGCCCCCGGATCTTTAGATCGGGGGTTTATTGTTTTTGTCCTGTCTGTCTGTCTGTCTGTCTGTCCGCAACTTTAACCTGGCTCATAACTTTTAAACCAGATGGTGTAGGACCGTCATATTTGGTATGTGTATTGATCATGTGAAGCTGAACATTATTATGTAAATTTCACTAAGGTCAGGTCAAAGGTCAAGGTCACAGAGGTCAAAAAGTCAAAATCTAGATTTTGCTATAGCTCATTAATTACAATTGCTAGAGGCTTGATATTCTATATGTGAATAGATCTAATGAAGCTTAATACAAATGCACCAAAAAAATTTTGGTCAGGTCAAAGGTCAAGGTCACTGAGTGAAAATTTGAAAACTTTAATATTAGTGATATTTTTCCAACCAGATGTGATAGGACCTTGATATTTGGCCTGTATATTGATCATATAAAGCTGAACACCATTATTGAAATTTCATTAAGGTCAGGTCAAAGGTCAAGGTCACAAGGGTCAAAGGGTAAAAATCTAGATTTTGCTTTTAGCTAGTTAATTACAATTGCAAGAGGCTTGATATTCTGTACGTTAATAGATCTAATGGAGCTTAGTGCAAATAATTATTTAACCTTAATATCTAGTGATTGCAATTTTATTATTTATGTTGTATGGTAGACATGGTTGCTGCCGGGGGGCATAGTGTTTCACAAACACATCTTGTTTTTTTTTTTTTTTTTTTTTTTTTTTTTTTTTTTTTTTTTTTTTTT
>MJUU01039725.1:18998-85903 GCA_002080025.1 Modiolus philippinarum
CGCTGGCGGCCATGTTTTTTCACGGATCCAAAAAATTTCGGCAAACTAAGTAAAGGACCTTCCATACATCATTCCTGTAAAGTTTGGTTCAAATTGGTCCAGTGGTTTCTGAGGAGATAGCAAATATGTGAAAGTTTACGGACGGACGACGGACGACGACGGACGCCAAGTGATGGCAAAAGCTCACATGGCCTTTAGGCCAGGTGAGCTAAAAACGAAAGAAATTCATGTACGGTTAGTTAAATAGATAGCCCGTCTACGAGAAGAGACGGACCTCTTGAAGCAGTGTTGCATTTACCCGTGTTGCATTAATATAAACTGATCTTGAACTTGATCTTAGTTCTGTATAGATAACCATTTTGATAACCCAAATTTCTGAAGTGAAGATTAAATCATAAATATGGAAAGTTTAAAGGATAATTAATATTTCGTAGGAAAAGTCTTGTTGCTTTACACCTATGCAAGTTTTTAAATGACATTTTCCCGTACGTCTAGTGTACTATGGGAATGCCTGTTAAGTTACTCTAAAACTAGTTAGACTTTCCAATGAGAATACTGTTCTGAGAACTCTTTGGGGGTTTTCATCCAATATCCTATACAACATTTCTGTCGTGTAGAATAAACTATACCCTATTTCAAATACAAACGTCTGGCATGTGTTGGAATTTGATTAAAAAAATTCCAAAGATATTTTCTTACCTACATTCCAATAGCCTGATATCTGTTTACTTGGGAGAATGAGGTTATTAGGTGATCCGGACTATGAAAGGATGCCCTTTTGTCACCTCAGTTCACCTACCTACATAAAGCTCGACCTGTTTTTTGTTTTAAAACCGATATGTTGGTGTGTACAAGCTAATGATTATAGGGTTTAGGAGGTCATATCCATATTTTTCTTGGAAGTGTATAGTACGATGGGTTTGGTGGACTACGGTTTATTGTACTTTTTCCCAGATTTTTTCACTTTATCTGCAGTGGATGTTATAGATAGTCAAATATCTGTAGAATTTAAATTTACTACAAATTCTGAGTTTCGTGATGTTACCATGTGAACACATTTTAGAACTTCAAAGTTTGCTTTTCCATATAATCTTTTTTTTTACTTTTCGATAAGAAATCAAAGATGTATTCCAAATTTGCCTCTTACTCTTATTTTGCCCACATTTACTGAAAACTATCATTTATCTCAATATTATGATACGGAAAATCTTTTGTATTTATTATTCGTATTAATTACTTTGGATTTGCGAATGAATAAAATATTTCACTTTTTGTAGAAGAAGCAGTTCAGATTTTTTTTTTCAGAAACCGAACATTTTATATGATTGAACAGTGCGAACAGCAAACCTAAGTAGCGATAACCCTTATATTAAATTTAAACTTGTTTTGTAACCTGAAATTGGAGGAATCGATCAGGAACTGGTGGTTACTAGAAATAAAGTCATCAAAATTTTAGTTGATACAATGATAAAAGGGAATAGATGTTAAACCATTTGTTATCTGATCGCACGCTTAGCCAATAAATTCACAGTTAATCTTACGAAGATTTATTTTTAATAAATTGATCATATTAAAGATAGTTGATTATCTCTGTTAAGACGTTACAAGGCCTCGTGGAAATAAAATTGTATTTCAATACCTCTTTATTTATGGCTACATTTTATGACGACTGTAGACTCGATAAATTTGATTTGAAAAATGATGTGCATATCTTTTGTATTAATGTTTCAAAGCCACAATGTTATGTACGTAAATGTGATTATAGTTCTCTCATCTCTGCATCAGTAATAAAGAAAACACAATTCTGTTTTATTGTACTTAATTATTGCCCCCTCCCTTTCCCACGAAAGAAGATTATGGGTTATATAGGTTGAAACTTTGTATGTCCCATGCCGAAAGCACCGGACATTTACTTCCTGTTAACCGACTTACTTATTTTTTCGACATCTTTCGTCAATGCAGAAACGTTTCGCATCAGTTTTCTCCGTAACCGCTAAAATTCGTATGCAAGTTAAAAATGATGCACCACGAGGAGATAATTCAAGTTTGCCGGAAATCTTCTTTCTGGTAACCGACTAAGATTCTAATTTGATACCGGTTTATCCCGCCATTCTTTTGAAATGCCTGTACCAAGTCAGGACATTTTTTAATTTGTCTTTTGTCATGCAGATTTTCCGTTATGTTATTTGTGTAAAAAAAGTTATTGATAAATGTTTTTCAAACTTTCACATTGGTCTTGTTTTGGGGTAAGAGAAGTAACATGCAACATGGGGTTTAATAGGTTTTATCTAAGGCTTAGAAAATGACATATACCAATTAGCCACCCAACAGATATTCACAACCTCCTTTTATACATAGAACTGGGATGAGCATGCGACTATCATTAGCTATTGCTGTTGAGTTGCTATCGGACAATACAACGCAATGCCAGGGCAGGTTTGCGCTCCATAAAACCGGTTTAACGAACCATTTCTTTGTAAATGCATGTACCAAGCAGGTACATTTTGGTCGGCAATTTTCCAAATGCTTTTTTGCCTCTTGGACTTTGACATCTCTGTTCGGTGATTTTATTATTATGCCTATATGATAATTTATTTGGAAAGAGCATCGATAACGGAACATTATTCAGCTGAATTTTCCATAGGTTATGGACCTTTTTTGAAGATATTTCCTATTTAAAAAATGGTGGGTAGAGGTTCTCAAGTAATTTGAGGCATAATAAGTTACTTTCACATGGAAAGAAGATTTACAATTAATGAAATTTTGCTTACCCGCCTTAAATGACTTACTGAAGCCTTTGATGACAAGAAAAAACGGTGTTATGATGCAAAATATATTATGAAGGTATAATGGACAGAACCCGAGAAATCCGAATAACATAAGTTTTATAAGCCTCACTTTACAACATCCTTAAATGATTGTTTTGGTGTTTGGGTATTTTGTAAATAATGAATAATTGTACCGGAGAACACATGAAATTACCGGGTACTGTCAAATTGAAAAATTAATTCATATAACACACTTGACACTGCAATGTTTTTTCCTTGACTCAATCAAGATTTTCAATATTTACTTTTTAACCCTATTTAGAAAGAAAAATGTGGAAGCATCTAGGAGTCACCGTACGGTCTTCAACACAGTGATAAACCTCACACTATATAGCTAGCCCTAAACATTTTCCTACAACCAATTCCCAACAAAAGGCATCACATCAAATGAGCAATTCAAGGCACTTTCTCAGGGCTCAATTTAAAGAGCTGACTGAGTATATTCCTGAATAATGTCAATGTTAAGTAGTCAAGTCGTAATACGGGGATGATGCAATGAAAAAAAATACTTGGTTTACGAATAGTTTGATCTGCATGAATATCCTCCTTTCGCCATAAAATCCAAAAGACCGCATTTTTCTCCAAACCTGAAAAAATGATCTATCTTTTTGACACAGGACGATACTTTTACACAATTGTTTTCCATATGTTATTAAAACTAGTACTTTATACCATACAATTATTGTAAAGATCCAAGGAGCTCCATCTGGTTACAATAGATTTATTGCAATTTTAAAGAAATCTAACTATCGATATGAAAAGCGAACTAAAAATTTAGTCTTTGCATGGGAATTGAAATATGAAAAAGAAAGGAAATGGGGTAAATGTCAAGATGACAACATCCCATCTCCAGGTTAAAACTACCCAAAAACAAAGCATCTAGGGGTCACCGTACGGTCTTCAACACAGTGAGGAACCTCTAACCAAATAGAAAGCCCTTAATGGCTCCAAAAAAATAAAAATGTGAATAAATCAATGGAATTTTGAAATAGTATCCTTGCTAACTAGAAATATGTTTAAGTACCGTATTCGTGCATTCTGAAAAATAACATTTGATGCACTAATTATACTTACAAGACTTGTGATGACTAATATATAAATAACAATTATACTGCATTGCACCATATTTCCAAGATATAATGAATCGATCTGCTAGTCAGAAACAATAATGTTTCAATAATAACTCAATGGCACTTAAGTATATGTTTCTGGCAGTAAAATCAGTTTTGAAATTAATGAAGTTTTAATTTAAGTATCCAAACAACCGAATGTGATGAAAATATTTTTACATGAATAAGCGTTTAATGTTTTATCAGAAAAATCGTTATGTCCCCCCTTGACTGGCATTTTTGCTAGGGCGGTGTTCTCCGACTTCGTCAACATTTTGATGTTTAATATTGTCCAATTATTTATTGGATATCATTGACATTTATGGCAGGAGGTGTGCTCCTACTTATCAGCATTTAAGGATAAAAAGAGATATTATAGTTCATTACAAAGTAGGTAACGTTGTCCTGCGACATATGGAATTTTCATGATATACACTCCGATTTTTTTTAGCCTCATTTTGAATACTGTTCAGACAATTGCAAAACGTGACAACTAGCGTGAGTTAAAATTATTTCACAGTTTCTGTATTGGAAAAAGAAAAGCCTAAGTCGTCTATGTTTTTTTTTTTTTTTTTCTGTTTCTCCTTTTTTGTGTGCGTTTAGTTTTGCTTCATGCGAAGCCGTTTTATACAATTGAAATATTTTTATTCGTGTTTATACATGATGAAATAACGAATGTCTTGTGTATAAGATGATAGAAACAAATAACATCAAAGATAGAAATTAGTATCTTTAAATCTATGTATCAAAACAACTATGTCAAATTGGTATGATAAAGTGAAAAATATGTAATTCTTGGTAAAAACTGGAAACTGCATTAATTTTTACTAGAGTTCTATGATAAGTGGGTGTTTCATTTCTGCATTTCGTATCAGTGCTTATAAAATTGTAAAGCAATAAATTTATTGTTTATTCGAATTGCATCAACATTCCACACATTGGACTTAAAGCCATATGAGCTCCGTTTCTTGTAATGTTTGGAAGCTTTCAAAACGTATAAGTTCGTATTGAAATCGCAATATGGACATGTGAGCTGTTTAAGTTGTAAGATCTACAAAAAGTTACATCACACAGAGAACAGACGTTAAGGGAATTTAAAAAAGTCGACCGATACTTTGTATCGAAGATCGTAAATGCTTCGATAAAATACATGTAAAATATGTGACAATGTTGTTAACTGGTCAATAAATTTCATACACAACCTAATGTTTATTTAAAAAGTTCTCAATCCCTGAAACATATTTAATAAATTTGTTTCGCTACACTAAAACAGGCGGAGAACCAATGTGTAAAACACTGCTTCCTGGTTTTGCATACTTCTTTGAGTTCAGGTGTCCGCTTCCTGGTCTTTCCAATGGTACATAATATGATTATCTTCGGTTTTTCTGCTAACACTGGTCAGGACTATGTTAGCAGTGCCGAAAGATATATGTTTGGGAGACCTGCCGCCGACAGGTTGATTGCTCATTCCCTCTGCAATAATAAGGATTGTCTAGTCAGCAACCATTTCAGACCCCCCCCCCAACACTGCCAACAATAAAGCAACTAACAGTGTGAATAAAATGTATAGAGGCAAGAAAAATATGCGAACGTTAGAAAAGGGGGTCAGCTTCATACTTGACATTCCAAAACCTAGGAGTAAAAATATATAAAGCAGGCATCTTATAACTAAATGAGTCTCTATTCTGTGATGTGTATATTATTCATAGGACAGTATGCTAAAGTACTAATGTACCGAAAATTTCAGAGATGTTCTGTACATTTACAACCTTCCAGAACAAAGGTTTATTGCCGAAATATCGATTGACTGTTTTTTTTTAAAGTTCTATATTTTTACTTTAATTCTTTAAGTGATGTATTATTGACCCATTATAAAAGCTACCATGTCCATATTGATTTTGACCTTGAGAGGTATTTCCTATCACATATTTTTGTTCTATTTTTATTAGCTCACCTGACTAATGCCAGGGTGAGCTTTTGCCAACACTTTGCGTCCGTCGTCCGTCCGGCGTAAACTTTTCATTCAAAGATCTCCTCTGAAACTACTGGGCCAATTGAAACAAAACTTGGCCGCAATAGTCCTTAGATGGTCTTAGACCCTGCAAAAAAGTTGTTTTTAAGATCCGCACTATATCCAAGATGGCTGGTAGTGGGGATTTGGACCCTATGGGAAAACACTTTCAAAAATCTTTTCCTCTGAAACTACTGAGCCAATTGAAACCAAACTTGGCCACAATAGTCCTTAGATGGTCCCCTGCAAAAAGTTGTTTTTCAGATCCGAGCTATATCCAAGATGGCAGCCAGCGGGGATCATAGTTTTAACATTGAACCCTATGCGAAACTACATTCAAAGATCTCCTCTGAAACTACTTGGCCAATTAAAACCAAACTTGGCCACAATGGTCCTTAGATGGTCCCCTGCAAACAAGTTGTTTTTCAGATCCGTTCTATATCCAAGATGGTCGCCTGCGGATATCATAGTTTTAAGATTGGACCCTATTGGAAAACACCGTCAAAGATCTTCTCCTCTGAAACTATACGGCGAATTTAAACCAAACTTGGTTACAATAGTCCTGAGATTGTCCCCTGCAAAAAACTTGTTTTTCATATCCGCGCGATATCCAAGATAGCCGCCAGCGGGGATCATAGTTTTAAGATTGGACCTATTGGAAAATACCGTCAAAGATCTTCTCCTCTGAAACTACTCAGCGAATTAAAACCAAAGTTGGTTACAATAGTGCTTAGATGGTCTCCAGCAAAAAACTTGTTTTTCAGATCCGCGCGATATCCAAGATGGCCACCAGCGGGGATCATAGTTTTAACATTGGACCCTATGGGAAAACACTTTCAAAGTTCTTCTCCTCTGAAACTACAGAGTCAATTGAAACCAAACTTGGCCACAATAGTCCTTAGATGGTCCCCTGCAAAAAAGTTGTTTTTCAGATCCGTGCTATATCCAAGATGGCCGCCAGCAGGGATCATAGTTTTAAGATTGAAACCTATGGGAAAACACTTTCAAAGATCTTTTCTGAAACTTTTCAGCCAATCGGAACCAAACTTGACCACAATAGTCTTTAGGTTGCCGCCCTGCAAAAGAGTTGTTTTTCTGCCAGCGGGGAACAGTTTTAACATTTGACCCATTGGGAAAACATTAAAAGATCTTCTCCTGAAATTACATGGCCAATAATGAGAACATACTTGTTCCCATTTGAAAACTTTGCATGGCTTTTCTGCATGGCATTGAAAATGGCCCCAGTGGGGAACATAGTTTAACCTTGAGACCTATCGGAAGCCTATCGGAAAGCATTTAAAGATGTTCTCCTCTGAAAATATTTAGTCAATTGGAACCAAAATCAGACTCAATGGTCCCTTTCAAGAAAGGTGACTGCACCCCCATCCAAAATAGCTGCCAGTCTGGAATAAAGTTTAACTCAAGATAATATAACATGTCTATTAACAAATATGAAAATAACGCCCTTAAAACATTGGGATTATTTTAACTGCATAAATCAGCCGTGGCTCAGGTGAGCGATACAGGCTCTTGAGAGCCTCTTGTTTTGATATCCATATGTTTAGCAAATAATTGCTTATGACATAAAAAAAACTCATAGCATGCTATCGTGAACAACTTCCATTGAACCAGACATTACGTAGGTCTTTATATATGCGTGATTCAGCTAAATTCGACAGTATAAAAAGTATTCAAAGCGACGTTAAAAATTATTTTTTTTAATTCACCAATTCTGTAAAAAGATGGCGGTCAGGTTATAAGTATTCTATTTTAATTCTGACTGCCCTGCATAGTCCAGATATTTCTGTGTCCGACATCTAAGATTATCCATGTAGAGTATTGAGTACATCTTTAAGAAGATAGTTTCGCCAGTCCAAGTAATCGTTCAAAAAATGTTCAAAAAACAAGTTCCAAGCACCTGAATCGGTTTTGCGGGGCTCCGGTCGCAGAGCTATTTTTTTCTTAGGAGAGCAGAGTCCAGCTGCTACCCATTCACTCCCTTTCAATTGGCAATCAAAACTCGTTGCCTTAATTGTCCCTTCCACCTTTGTTTCTTACTTATAAATACAACCTGGTACCTGAATTGGTTTTCAGGGGCTTCGGCTAGAGCTGTCGGGCGATTCCTTAGTTGTAGGAAAGTGGAAATCTGTGTATGCAGTGTAGTCAGGTCATAATACGGACTGCCTGACCGCGAAAAATTGTAGCCAAACTGTGTGGAGAAATGCCACGTTCCATGCAATATAAAGACCCCTTCTATATTGTTTAAAGAGAGCAGAGGCACTGGGACTCATATAGATATCTAAATTTCCTGCCCCTATCCATTTCACCCCTTTTCTTCCTTTGTTTTTCTTTTTTTGTTTTTTTGTTTTTCTCTTTCTTATATATATATATTGTTATGAATTAACTTGTTCTCGTCCTGAAATATTGCTCACAGGACGTTAAACTCTAACTAATCAATCAATTTCATACATACACGTGATCTACTGCTTTCATATGAAACTGTCCGGCACTTAAATCTGCCAGTCACGTCCTCAGGTGGTGGATAGGGAATGCTTTGTCTCTGCGGCTAGTCATGTCATAATACGGAAAGCATTAACACCAATTATTGTAGTCAAGCTGTGAGGAAGCGCAACGCCCCATGAAGAATAAATCCGCTTTCACATTCCTCGTTCAAGAGCAGACTTAGCTGACTTGGGTCGGGGTCACGTAGAAAGCTAAATTTCCTGCCTCTTCAATTCTCTTCCTTTTTCGTTACTCAAGTTTTTCCTTTTTTTGAATTGATTAACTGTTTGATTGCATCGTAGGTAATGAAAATTGTTCTGTTCCTTGATGTCCCCTCCAATTCTTACCCAACATTTTCCGATACAGATATTCGCTTCTCGTTTACGCATGTTTTATTGATTCACAATATTTCACCGAGGAGACATAAGTTGTCGAAATGCGTATATGCAGAAACAAAATTTACGGTAACTTTGAATTTTGTTATTTACCCTCTACATTTAAATTCTAGTGCAATAGAAAAATTGGAATTAACATGAGATTTGAACTCACGTAAAAGAGCTCCATATCTAAATTAAAGGAGTATCATATTTTTTCATAAAACAGTTACCCAATGCATTTTCTTCCTTCTTGCACAAAGTCGTAATTTATCAATTCAATTTCAAAAGAATTTATCTATGAAATGTACTTTGAAGTTTTTCAATATTGAATCGGGTCAGTTGTTTACATCATGTTATAAATATAATACAAAGTATTAAATAATATATGTATACTAGATTTTTGTGGACAAAACTTGGTCAATATTGTTCGAGATTACATAGTATTTATTCAACAATATTTTATGTCAAACTGGTTTAATAATATGATTTATGTAATCAGATCACCTAAAAGCCTATCATTTATTTATGTTTTGTCAGTTTATTTATTGAAACTCAAAGGAAAAGGGTTCCTTTACAGAAATAAAATATGCAACACTTAGATCATAATAGATTGCTCTTTTCATGTGCCAAGTGACAGTTTACACACGACGAGTAAATCAACAGCTTCAAACAGGCTGTCAAAGCTAGACCTTTGAATTAATTTTTGCACCACTTATCTCGATACTCATGCCATCTCGGTTGGATTTCTTTGGCAAAGGTCAAGATATGATCTCAACACTTTTTGTATACAAATAATAACAAGGCGCCAGAAAAGATTCTTTCGCTATACCTGTATATTTGTAAGTCTTTAAAAGGGACCCTTAGAATTGTAAACCATTGGGAGGAGGAGATATGAAAGTCCGGAGGCATGTATTATGTCTTTCTGATGGAAATTAATGCATACCAGGGTCGTATCTTTAAAGAAAGTGTTCTATTTTTTGGACAAGGAACAATTTGAATTTGAATGCAATTTTCACTATTTATTTAATGCCAAAAAACATTAACCCTTTTTGAATGTCTCAGTCACAACACTGAAATCCGACATGTGGTTAATATACCTTTCATATATCGATAAATCTGCAATTCCCTCATTTCATAATCCGGGATGCAGGACGTAATTAATACTTGGTTATCTCCCTTTTTAGATTGTATAACTGCGGTAGATTTTGTAATATACTTTGATCTTTTGCCAAACGAAAAAAGATCCAGAGATAGAATTTCAAAATTCTAAAAATAAAAGTCGATCCAGAAATAAAAAGTTGTGTATTTATCAAAACAAATATTACAAATTATTGGCCGGGATGTGTAGTATTGTTTAAATAATTCAATATTTGAAAACAGTGTGACGGGTGCTGTTAACAGAGCAGGACATGCTTACCCTTCCAGAGCACCTGATGTCACTCTCAGTTTCACTGGAGTTCACACTGTGAGTGCCTTTGTTCTGAATGTTGTGGTTTCTGGTTCTGTGCTTTGTGTCTGTCTGGCGTCATTGTTTTTGTGTCTAACGTCATTGTTTTCTGTGTTCTCGTTTTTGCCCTGTCTTTGGACTTCGATTTTTGTGAATGTCACCCCTTTGTTCCTTCGGTATTCTACTGCCGTTGTTTTGAAAATATTCTAAAACGCATTGCATGCATTTGCTTTTATTTATAATGTAATTTGTCTGGAACTTTAATTTTAGTATATGTTTATCAGGGAATAATGAGCTTTCCAGTTATTTCTTGTTGAAGATTATTCTAGAAAAAAAATGCACATTTTATTATAAGATAGCAGAAAGGGGTTAAGTCAGTCAGTTTAATTGGTTTATACAGCATTATTACGTACATCTTTCGTATGGGAAATCGACATCCGTTATTGCGAATTCATTATTGTTTATTCAGTGAGGACTGTAAGGATTATTTATCCTGACTTATACTAGTGGACTCCATAGGATTATTTAGATGAGAATTCATTATTGGACTTCATTATATTAATTATAATAATAAATGACAAGATTTGTTTCGTTTGTTAAGTTAGTTGTTCGGATGTTAAAGGCTGCTGACAAAATAAAAATCTCCGAACTTAACTTATCCGAAAATAATTTGTTTGTTGTGAATTAATTTCGAAAACTAGAAACAAAATTATCTCCAGGTTTAGAATATATTTTTGTATTTAAAATATAGGTAGGTATAATCTCCGAACTTAACTTATCCGAAAATTTGTTTGTTGTGAATTAATTTCGAAAACTAGAAACAAAATTATCTCCAGGTTTAGAATATATTTTTGTATTTAAAATATAGGTAGGTTACTAAGCGGACATACATAAATGAAATGGAAATATTGAAGTTCATCTGTAGATTCCATATCTATTCTATATATAATGTACTTTGTTGAGATATCTTCTTAAAGTCTTGATAATTTTGATTGATTCATTTCTTTCAGTTTAACTATTAATCGGCAGTGTTTCAGTGTTATAATCTCGAGCAGAAGTTATTCTATTCAAACAGTTTATGAAAAACGTAACACAGGTGCAACTGGTGAAATGAGTTTCGAGTGCCACTTAAAAAGAAGTGGGAAAGACGGGGAATCTTTTTTCTTTACGACCCACAACGAATATGCTCACAACTGAGAAATAAAGAATTGGTATTTATACTGCACGGAGCATGACTACTTTCGACATAGTGTGTCAGCTCAGTGGGTAAGGCTTTCTTTATGACTTGACTACCCCGCATGGGCAGGGTACATCTAGAGACGTGCTGAATTAGCTGTATTGACTGAGCTTCAAGAAATAACAAAATACTGATGTTACTGTAAATTTACTTTCTGCATATGGCCAAACCGTGAGTCAAAAAACGACAACATCGGAAACACCAAGAAACAAGGACACCACACCAGTACGGGGAAGAATTGAAAAAAAATGAAGACACACGTACAGATGCACAACACGGACCCAATAAAACCGTGAGTGAGATCAGGTGCACCGGTAGAGTAAGCATCTCCGGCTTCTTATAAGACATCCGCCGTGTTGAACATGTCAACCGTAAAACTTCTGTAGTGATGACTTCAGGTTATGAAGAACATATCATGGCTTAAGTAGCCTATTTGTAAACAACCCAGTTCTATCAAGGTAGCCACTATATCGGCCACAAGACCTTCAGTGGCGAATGAGTTGGGAGATATTAACTCTGTATGATTGCGCTTTTGTAATTTTGCTTCAAAGAAAAGGGAAGTTGACCATAGGAAAAGTGAAGTTTTCGTGTTTGTCATGAAGCTTAGTTCAAGATGAAAGTCAAGAAACAAAGCCGATGTTGAAGTATCTGGAGTATTTTTAATTTTTAGCTCTTTGAATCGATAAAATGAAGCAAAAAACCAAAGCGAGGGATGTTTAGTGATATAATGTCATCTATATAACAACTGAAATAAAAGGACTGGACCAGTTTTAGATCTTTATTTTGAAGAAGCCCCTCGATGAATTCAGCCTCATATGAATGGAGAAACAGATCGGCCAAAAGAGGTGAACAGTTTGTGCCAATTGGCATTTCGATACTCTAGAGACTCTCAATATAACAAATGAGGTAAACTTTAATAATCTTTATAGTTCACCTGGGCAATGGCTGTCGTAGACAGTTCAAATAACCTCAATGTTAAAGGGTCTCATTTCTAGTATGTTGATAGTTTAGGCATTGTCATAAAAAACTCGTCTTTTTTTTAACTGCCGGTTTATGAATAGGCCCGCAGCATCCTCTGAGCTTGGAGTATGAGTCTTCCTAACAGAGGCGACACGTTTGCTGTGTGTCGAGACCCGTGTCGATGGTTGACGAGATTTTGACTGTTGCGAACCTGTATTCAGACTCCCGATGCGGCCATAAGATATCCGTTGGGCTGAGAATATAGGGTCAATACCCTGCTTTGGCTCTCATATCATCTAAACAGGAAGTCGGACGGGCTCGATCCGATCAATCGGCTGGTCGTGCCAATCCCTTCAAGATATCCTTCCAATGTGAGTTTGTACAAACTAGTGTATTATTGTTGTCTTAGTCTCATTTAAATCTTATCCAATGCAGGATATCTTGGAGAAAGCGTTGGCTCATGGGTCAATCAAGTGGTACGCTTTCTATCAGTGCCTGATGGTTACGCTCTGCTTGAGTATACCATCTTAGGAACACCTGGTGCTTTCCGTTGGAGATCCCTGGAACCAAAGCATCGCCCAAAGTTGGCTCTCCGTGGTGGTTGGGGTACTTGGATGGTGAAACTCTCTTTACCTTTTTATGGCACAACAACATCCAAACCAACCAGCTCCAAATTAAAAGAGAAAATCAGATGATTCTTTTCATGAAGTTGAAGCTGTAATTGGCCTAAGTTTATTGTGTTGAGTGGATCTACAGAGAAACCAGTTTCAAAAATTAACCCTTTTGTTAAACAGAAGACAATTCAGAGCATTGTGTTTCAAGAATGAGATCAGGTGACCTGTTAATCGAAACAATTTCTAAACAACAAGGTCATAATCTATTAAAAATTTCTGAAATCTTGGATTTTTATGCCTCTCCTCCTAAAACACTAAATATCAGTCGGGGTTTTATGAGAGACAGAAGTCAGTACCTATCTGATCTGAAGGATGAGGGATTATGTACCCAAGGTGTCACAAAGGTGCAAAGATTTGTGTCCAAAAAATCTGGAACACCAGTTAAATTGAACACTCTTTTATTAATATTCAATACTCCTGTTCCTCCAACCTCTTTAAAAATAGGCCCCGTTGGTATAAAGGTGGACAAATTCCTCCCAAACCCAGTCAGATATTTCACTTGCCAAAAGTTTGGACATGGCTCCAAACAATGTAGGGGCAAGCTGAAGTGTTTCAGATGTACGGAAGAGGGACATCAAGGCACTGACTGTAGTAATGCACTAAAATGTGCTAACTGCAGCGATGAACACATGGCTTCTGCACAGGACTGTCTACTTTATACAAAAAAAATGAATCTTTGAAGATTAAAACAGAAAAACATGTCTTACAGTGACGCACGACATCATGTCACCTCCTTGAATACAGTTACGACAGCAACGTCTTCATACGCAGATAAAGTCAGACATGGCCTTCTTTATCTCATAATATATAGACCCAGACAATCTGGTCCTGGCCACATGACAAACAGAACCCAACAAAGTTGTTTGTCAAAACTGTTTCAAAGGAGCAAATACTTACTCCGACTAAATATAAACAAAACTGGAAACAAACAGTAAATTTATCAACCCAGTCAACACAATCATCAACCAAGTCAACACAATCGTCAACTCCAAGTAAAACGCTATCATCTTCTATTTCAAAGCCTGTCAAAGCAAAACATGATTCAGAATTAACTCGTTCAAGTATGTAAATGGTCCATCGTCTCGTCATCCCTCGGTTTCCCGAAAGGGAAATATCTCACCAATACGACTAAAATTAACATTATTATTCAATGGAATTGCCGAGGTTTTAAGATAAATTTTATTGAAATTACTTTATCAACTCAAGCTTTTAATCCTGTGGCATTTTGTCTTCAGGAAACGCACCTAAAGAAAAGTGATACTTTAAATGTAAAGAACTACTCCCTCTACAGCATTTATATACCTGAGAATGAACGAGCTGCTGGCGGCTCAACCATTCTCGTCAACAACAATATTGTCCACAGTACTGTTGATCTAAATACCGATCTTCAGGCTGTTGCAATGAGAATTTTTTTAGATAAAATGATCACATTATGTTCTGTATATTTACCGCCAAATTTCAACCCCAGTCTGAGTCAACTTAAAATCTTGACAGACTAACTGCCTCCCCATATATAATAATGGGTGATTTCAATGCGCACAATCCATTATGGGGCAATTATGCTTTGAATGACAGAGGTGAAAAGATTGAAGACATAATGTCGCAGGAAAGTTTATGTATCTTTAATGACGGATCAAACACCCATTTACATCCTGGATGGGGCTTACTCAGCTATAGACCTGATTATAACTGACCCATCTCTACTGTTGCACTTCTCCTGGAAAGTACACGACGACTTATGTAGTAGTGATCACTTTCCGATGATTCTTCAACATCTTTATTCTACTGCCGGAGAAAAGCCACAGCGCTTTAAATTTGATAAAGCTGATTGGTTACTGTATGAAAATTTATGTAAAGAAGATTTGAAATCTGAATTGTTTGAAGATGTTCTTGATCCCTTAAGTCTTTTCAGTGAAAAAATACTTTCCATTGCAGATAAACCTCAGCAAACCAAAACCGGCCTAGGAAACCCTGGATTGACGATGACTGTGATGATGTTCTGAAAAACCGTAAAAAGGCAAAGCAACTTTTCAATAAACATGCAACGACGGACAATCTTGGCAATTTTCACGTTTTTCGTGCAAAAGCCCGAAGAACCACGCACTTCTTGGCGCAACTTTGTCTCTAAATTCAATTGCCACACCGCTATGAACAAGTATGGAATATGGTATAAAAAATCAAAGGTAAAAATAGGAAAGCTAATGTCCATCATATCAAATACGGACAAGATATTTTAACATCTGAAAAAGATATTTCAAATAAAATTGGAGAAATCTTCCTGTAAAAACTCTTGAAATTCTTTAAAACCTTTTAATAAAATTTGGGTAACAGGGAAACTACCACTTATGTGGAAACAAGCAATTATAGTACCCTACCGGGTACAAAACCGGGTAAAGATCATTCCGAATCATCTAATTACAGACCACTGGCGTTAACTACTTGTGTCTGTAAGACAATGGAACGGATGATAAACAACCCTCTTATTTGGTATCTCGAATCGAACGGTCTTCTGTCGAACATCCAAAATGGATTTCGACAAGATCGTACAACAATAGACCATCTAGTTCGATTCGAAACATTTATCAGAAATGCATTTTTAAAGAAAGAACATGCAGTGTCTATCTTTTTCGATATTGAAAAAGTATATGACGCAACATGGAAATATGGCATTTTAAAAGATCTTTTTGATATGGGGTTGAGAGGAAGTTTGCCTAATTTTATTGAGAATTTTCTCAAAGATCGTGAGTTCAATGTTAGAGTAAACTCTACATTTTCTGGATCGTTTGAACAAGAGATGTTCCACAAGGAAGCATCCTCTCTGTCACACTATTTAGTATTAAAATAAAAAGTTTGGCACAGATTTTAAAAGATAACATTGTAGATGATTTTCCGATTTGTTATCGTGGCAAAAACATGAATAATATAGAAAGACAACTGCAACTGTGCTTAAACGGAATTGAAAAATGGGCAGTTGAAAATGGTTTTAAATTTTCAAGCTCAAAAACAGTCGGGATGCATTTCTGTTGTAAGCGGAAAATACACCCAGACCCAGGGCTTAAACTGTACAACAACCCTATAACTATTGTAAAAGAGGCAAAGTTTCTTGGTTTAATCTTTGACAGTAAACTTTCCTTTCTTCCCCATATCAAAATGCTTAAAAATAAATGCCTCAAGGCATTACATATTTTAGAAGTTGTGTCAAGTACTGACTGGGGTGCGGATAGCACTGTTTTATTAAATTTATATCGATCGTTGATTCGATCAAAATTAGATTATGGTTGTTTTATTTACGGTTCCGCCCGTAAATCATACATTAAATTATTAGATACCGTTCGCCATCAAGGTTTGCGTCTTTCATTAGGTGCGTTCAGAACTTCTCCCATGGAGAGTCTCTATGTTGCAGCTTATGAACCTTCTTTGGAAGACCGACGTGTTAAGCTTGCTTTACAATATGCAACAAAGCTTAAAGCGTATCCTTCCAATCCTGCTCACAACTGTGTTTTCAAACCTCTTCACAAAGCTGACTATGAAAAACGCCCAAACGTTATACAACCTTTTGGTCTTCGTATCAAACCACACCTTGAATCTGCTAATATAAATATAGATGAAATAGCTCCAAAAGAAACTCCCCAAAAAACTCTTAACCCAAAACCAACATTTAATTTTGAACTACGCAAACGCAAATAGGTTACTACTAATCCTCTGGTTATCCAGCAGGACTTTGCAAGAATTAAATCTGAACATCCTGAATACTTGCAAATTTATACAGATGGCTCTAATTATGGAGACAGAGTGGCTTCTGCAACCGTTTTTGGAGAACGTACAGCAACTCTTTGGTTACCATCCTCTAGTTCCATATTTACTGCTGAAGCAAACGATATTTACTCAGCACTTAAATTTGTAGCTTTATTGCAATCAAATAAGTTCATGATCAGTTCCGATTCACTTTCATGCCTATTGGCAATTGAAAGTAAAAAAAAAAACAAAACGCCCAGTTATTTTGAAAATAGCCGAATTCTACAAGAGGCAAAGAAGTCATTTATGTTTTGATCCCTAGTCATGTGGGGATCTATGGAAACACAGTTGCTGACCAAGAGGCCAAGGATGCACTAGACGACGAGATGGCGGATTGTCCAGTGCCGTACACTGACATGAAGCCTTTGATCGTTAAATACATTTTAAAGTTGTGGCAGGCCAAATGGGATCTGCAAATAAATAATAAACTGCATGGAATACAGTCAGACGTCGGTAAACAGGTCAGTTCCTGTGGTAAAAACCGTAGGGAACAGGTAGTGTTGACCCGATGTCGTATTGGACACACTAGAACAACACATACTTAGTAGTTTTATTCTCAACAGTGATGATCGACCTGAATGTATTCCATGCAAGTGTCCTTATAAAATTCAACATGTTTTAATTGACTGTGTAGATGTTGCCGATATCAGGAGTGATTTTTATTCTGCTGATTGTCTTAAAGACCTATTTACAAATGTCGCTGTCGACAAAATCGTTCAATTTTTAAAACCAATCATAAAGACCTATTTACAAATGTCGCTGGCGACAAAAGCGTTCAATTTTTAAAAGCAATCATTTTATTTCATTAGATTTAAATGGATTTATCTTCTAATATTATAACAATTTAAACTTACATTTCTCGTATTAGGTTTCTATATTTTAAACTCTTGTTTCACTTGTATAAAGCTGTAATGGATTTATATTTATATTTTATATATTTATCTATCAAAATTGTTTTATAGCTGAAATATTGCTGAAGTTGGCGTAAAACATCAATTAATCAATCTTGTTTAAAGGGGTTCCAAGGATTATTGTGACAAAGTTTGGTTCTAATTTGCTCTGCTGCTTCAGGGGATGGATCTGAAATAACAAAATACCGAAGTTACTGAATATCTTCCCATTAGTCCAAAAATTAAACTATATTCTCGATGGATGCCCTCTTACATTTGACGAGTGGACTTGCTGGAAACAGTTTTCAACGACAGTCAACGAAAAAGGTCGTGACCAAGTTTGGTTCCAAATGGCCAAGTAATTTAAGAGAAAGAGATATTTAGAGGAGAAGATCTGTGAAAGTGTTTTCCAATAGGGTCCAATGTTAAAATAAATGGACCATCTTGGATGAGACGCATACTAGTCGGATATATTTTAAAGAAGACTACCCAAAACTATTTGGACCAAGTTTGATTTCTATTTGCTAAGTTGTTTCAGAGAATAGAGTCTTTGAATGTGTTTTCCAATAGGGTTATATGTTAAACCCGCTGTTAACCTTCTTGGGTGAGGCATAGACTTGCTGGACATTTTGAATGGGACCAGAAAAGGACAATTGTGAATAAGAATGCTTTCCCATAAGGTTCAATGTTAAATTATGTTTCCTGCTGGCGGCCATCTTGGATCTGATGCGGACTTACCAGACGCATTTTTCAAAGGGCAGTTGTGACCAAGTATGGTTCCAAATGGCCGTGTGGTTTCAGAGATCTTTGAATGTATTTTCCAAAATGGTCCAGAGTTAAAGTAAGTTACCATCATGGATGAGGTGCGGGCATGTAAGACAACTTCCATCAAGAAGACGGAAATAGTCCTTGATATGCTTTTACATTTTTTGCCTTTAAAACCTAATTTCTGCCTGAAATCGTTTTTGAAATGCATGGCAAAATGTATAAATTACGATAAATATGACAATAAAGGAGCAATAACTCTTAAATTGGCAATGAGATTTTTTCTCAAGATGTTTAAGAAGGTAGATCCTGAGATGCTTAGCATTCTTTAAATTTAATATTTGACTTTTTGAGAAGAATAAAACATTAAATTTTTGAAAATTTTACTGAAAAAAGGCAATAACTCCAAAACGGGTAATCAGATTTTCCTCAAACTCGAACAGTAGGTACAGCTTGTTATGCTGATCACTCTATCTGCTATCAGATTTTTGATATATCTAACCGGTTTTTTTTAGTTTATGACAACAAATTACCCCTATTTGCTTTTTTGTGTAACGGCAGCCAAGTTGTCTTGTTTTCGGATAAATCGAACACAATTTTTAATTTAGATACCCTGGTAATGATTAAGACCAATTTTGGTTATACAAATGTAATAGGCTCGGGGATTTTAGAGGATAAGATTTTTGGATACCAACGGACGCCAAGTGATTCCAATAGCTCACATGGCCTCTTAGGCCAGAAGAGTTGAACTAGAGGCTCCCAGGGGCCTGTATCGCTCACCTGGCTTTCAGTTGCCACAATCGTGGTAACATTTAAGTTATTCAGTTGATCATCAGTCTCTCAAACTTTAGTGCCTCGATTACCATCAATATCTTGAACAGTATTTAAAGTATGAACAGGTTGTAAAATTTTTCCTTGTTGGGCTTTTTTGCTCTTTCGACACCAGTTTAGAAACGGAGACGTCATTTTGTGAATGGCGGTCAACAAACAATTTTCAACATCCGTTTTGAAGTTGCAACATCAATATCTATTTGGATACCAAATTTCATTGAAATAGGACAATGTTGAAATTCCCCGCCTTTTTTTGGCAAACATTTTGAAAATGGCGGTCAACAAACAATTTTTGACAGCAGTTTTGAAGTTGCAACATCAATACCTATTTGGAAACCAAATTTCATTGAAATCTGACAATGTTGAATTTTTCCGCCTTTTTTTGGCGGCCATTTTGAAAATAGCGGTCAACAAACAATTTTCAACACAGGTTTTGAAGTCGCAACATCAATATCTATTTGGAAACCAAATTTCATTGAAATGCGACAATGTTGAATTTTCCCGCCTTTTTTGGTGGCCATTTTGAAAATGGCGGTCAACGAACTATTTTCAACACCTGTTCTAAAGTCGCGTCAGCATGGCAAACATTTCATCATTTACAAATCTTCCAAACGTTTAGATTTTATCTGCACTGATGAGACATAAGTTGTCGAAATGCGCATATGCAGAATCAAAATTCACAGTAACTTCGGTATTTAGTTATTATTTACACTTAATCTTCATCTTCTATAGTTTTGGAAATAAAAGACGAAAAATACGAATATATAAAAAATTTGGTGAAAAAGGGCAATAAATCCTACAAGGGTTTATGGATTTTCTTCAAAATTTCAGGGTAGGTAGATCTTGATATGCTGATCATTTTTGCAATTTACACTTGACATCTATCTGTTACACTTTTTTAAATAAAAAATAAAAATGCAAAAATTTTGAAAATTTTACGGTAAAAGGGCCATAACACCGAGATGGGTTTTCAGATTTTTTTTCAAAATTGCACAGTGGGTAGATCTCATCAAGCTGATCATTTTTATTCCGTCAGAATTTTGATATCTGTAATGATTTTTGAGTTATTTGCAAAAAAACAGCAATTTACCGCCTATGTTCTATTTTTAGTAACAACGGCCATAATGTTTGGTCTACAGAGATAAAAATCACAAACTTGAAAGTGAATAATGATTCAGTTAAGTTTGATTAGCATGGGCCCAGTAGTTCCAGAGGAGAAGATTTTTGAAAAAAAAGTTAACGGACGGACGACGGAGGCCCAGTGATGGCAAAAGCTCACATAGCCTTTGGCCAGATGAGCTAAAAAACAAGTAGGAAGTAGGAAATGTTTGATTCCCATTACAAAATATGGATTCAAACAATAATTGTCTACAATGGTTTGCGGTCTAGCTTTCCTTTAATATAACAAAGTTGAAGTCATACATCCAGATTAATTCTGCTTTCGGAGAGTTTAACTTTTGAAATGCAACCAAACAAGTGTATAGTACACTTACGTCTTGATGATGATGCAAATAGTTGTCATTGCATTACACATTCAAACAGTCTTCGTTTTCGAATGCATATAAAGTTTGTCCCAGAAATTTCTTATTTGACTTTCTGTTTGTCAAAGAATTTCTTCTGTGGAACTGAAGATTCATACAACGTCTGTGCACATTAAAAAAATTCTCAGATGATATTGGTGCTACATTCAGATATTTCAAGTAAATTTTCAAATGAATACCAAAGCAACAACTAAAATCACATCCAGAATACATGGCAACCTAAGGATAACATACAGACAGAGAACGTAAATGACGAAGACGAAACAAACATTTTATAAAACAAACGCCACAAAAAAGATAACCCCTCAAAAACAAGAGTGTCATCGGGTGACCCGGAAGGGTAATATTTTACGAAAGGATATGGAGTAAATGAACATGAGATAATAACACATATGTTAACTCCAACTGCAATAATTTTAATGAGCTGTATGGCCATTTCGGAAATTAATTCATCATCAGCAGCACTAAAACCCAAACAAAGGAAATCCATAATTTCAAAAAATGTTTAAAATGCACAAAACTAAACGAAATCCGAATAATCAGTAATATCAAATATAGCTAAGGACAAAACTACGATGGAGGGAGTTAATCCTTAGGTTTTAGAATTTCCATAAATTTATAGAATAGAAATTGAAAAAAGTGTACACATGAGATATTATCTCATGTACAAGTACACCATATCTAAGAAAAATAAAGAGCATACATCTCTACCACGGGGAATTGTTTTACCAACTCCACACTGCAATAAAAGACAAACTCCTGTATTAAAAAGCATGACCTGTTTCACTTTTGACACCCGTCACACTGTAAATGAAAGGTCCGGTGTAATGCCAAATTCAGTATGCCTCAAGCCAGTAAACTCAGAATCTTTTGAAAAATGTCTATCTTTATTTCTAATATAGACCATACTTATTTATTTTATTTGTTACGTTTTATCTCCCATCAACAGTTATTTGTTGTCAAAATGGCCATCTACACAACCCCTAAAATATGCAATAGCGGTAGGTTGTTGTTGTATACCCATCGCGATATAACAATAAGTAAAAGCCGAGTGTCAAAAAAACCCAAAGTGCATGGGTAGCAAGTAGCATTGTAATTTTGGTTTCGACGGTGAAAATCAAATGAGTATTAAAATAAGTCGAATTTGTGTCTGCATAGATAAAACAAAAAAAAGAAATCTAGCAGTTTCAATTTCTTATGATGTCATGCTGCAGTATTCCTTATAGATCTATGTGTTGGATTTTTTTTTATTTGGAAGAACGCTGCCTTACTAATCACAGAGATCAAACTGTATTATATCATCGCCCTAAAGATCTACCTAATAGTCTCCATGTAAGTCCCAATAAGGAAGACGGTCTGACAATGAGGTTAAATATTTAGATAAAAATGTGGCAAACAATCACGTTGAAAGGATGGGAGATACGTACAATGAAAAGATGGCTTCAAATAACAACAAATTTCCCACTAAGGCTCTGTAATACAATGATACAATACGAAAAAGAAAGGAAATGTGGTAAATGTCAAGGAGACAACATCCCATATCCAGGTTTAAACGAAGAACGCTGCATTACTAATCACAGAGGTCATACACAATACTTAAAATATTAGCTACAGCGATTGGGTGAAAGATATTTAGTAGGAATATGAATAGGTTTGAGAATATTCACAGGAATATGACAAGACTGGAATTAAAAACCCCAAAAGTTCAACCCTTAACTTTCTGACCCTTCCCCTGACCGACCTCGCTATTTTATTCCATATGAAGATGCAGCAAAGTCACGTCCAGTCGGTATCTTCGACAACGTTATAAAATCAATGGCAGATTTTCTTCCAAAAATTCTATACTGTGTGACTTTTGATGAAAAACGTGAACCTATCGGAGATTTATTTATGAAGGTTAATCTCATATATAAGATAAACCAATTTAATAACAGAGATATATGACCTCAGTTACACGTCCGCGGAACTTTTCATTTTTGTGTCCGTTTTTGTTCCCTTTCAGTTTTTCTTGCAAGAAGCAGACATTGCAAAAATTTTAGGAATCGAAAACATGAATTTGTATTGACAAACTCATTTGGCGGGATCTTGCAATATAAGGGACACGATCCTATCCTTAGTTATACGCCAGGTCATAGTATATTGTGACTTTCCTTTGCTTTACTACAGGAAGTTGGTGTACACCATCTCATGTAAACCATGATCGGTCAGTTCTATTTTAATTTTTCACTCCAATGAATACATCGGCAAACGAATATCGAAACAAGAATGGGGAGAGGAGAATTCTAAAATCGTAAATCCATATTCACGGCAATTCATATCCAACACGAATTGAGACAGTCTGACAAAGACAAAACGAGTAAAAAAATTAAAGAACCTTAGTGAGCAAGGTAACATTCCCCACGCCCCTACATATCAGAAAATCCTGCATTTTTGAAATCCAAAAGTATCCTATAAGCAATACCATACATAAAAATGACAAAGTTCATCAATGTGTAATTTTGTCAAAAATTATCAAAAATCAAAATCCAAGTAGCATGTACATCTTTGATATAGGCACAATCATTTTGCACAAGATAATTGAAGGGGTTTCAGAGGAGTTGCGGTGGCAAGATGATACTTTGGTGTTTTAACTGAAAGTAAGTCCAATAACTCCCATAAAAATAATCCGATCAATAAGGCAGTGAAGTATGCACATCTACACATCATGACCAACAATCCTACCAAATATGAAAGCAATCCACTAAGTGGTTTCAGAGGAGTTGCAGTGACAAGATTATACTTGCTGTTTTAGCAGAATATAGTCTAAGTCCCATATCTCCCACCAAAATTATCTTATCAATATGGCGGTATAGTATGGACATCTACACATCATGACCAACAATCCTACTAAATATGAAAGCAATCAGTCAAGCGGTTACAGAGGAGTTGCAGTGACAAGAACTGACGGACGGATTGACGGACGGGTCAAAAACATTATACCCTCCGCAACTTTGTTGCGAGGGGTATAAAAATGAACAAGAACGCCACATAACTAAAGCACTAGCAGTGTGAACCCCTACAAAAACTAAGGTATCATCAGGTGCTCTGGAGGGGAAAGCATGACCTGAAATGAATTGAGTAATGAGAATATAGGTCGGCGTATTTGAAATTCGTGTCTCTCGTTCTCTCTATAGATCTAATGTAGATTTAACCTTGAGGAATGTAAAAACATCCATTGCCTACCAATGGGGCACAAACTAGACCATTTTCAGTTTCGACTTTGTTTTCGTGTCTTGTCAGATCTTATTTTTCGGAAAACTGTTTACGAAATTTGCCATTTATCACATTTGTTTGATTTTATCAAATCCTCATGAAAATAGATTATTTAATGAATGACTGAATATTGTTTGAACGTCTACTAAGTAATATTATAGCTATATGAAGATGATAACCAGTTTGTCAACGAATACTTCATTTTGGTTATGCAAATTGTCATTGGAGGGGAAATCTGACTTCCAGTGGAAATGTGGGCTGAAATCGAAAGCGGTGATGAACATAACCTTGCGTTCTTTAACATGAAGAAACGTTGCATTTTTTTCAATGCGTTTACCTAAGTTTACATCCCATTCTAAAGAGAGGTTGATGTATATTTAATTATCCCACACAACGGCGAACACCTAATTTTTGATGGGTTGTACCTCACAGCTTGGGATGTTGGGTCCTATTTCTATATTCCGTCGACCCCATTTAGTTTTCAAGGCCATACCCCGCAAATCAGAGATACCTGGTTTTATTTCTAGCCCCAGATGGTAGATTGGGGGTGGTTTGTGTATGCCTTTTAGTCAGGTCATAATACGGAAAGGCCGGCCGGACTTTGTTGAGAAGCTCCACGCCCCAATGCAGTAAAAGACCCTTTCTATACAACGTTCAAGAGCCAGTCACTGGGGTCGTATAGAAGGCTAAATGTCCTGCCGCTACCAATTTCAACCAATTTCCATAGGCAATCGAAAATCGTCGTCCCAGTTGTCCCTCCTTAATATCTTTCCTCTTTCACTGTATCCATGCAGTATTAGGACTCCTTAAATGTTGTCTAAAAAGAGCAGAGTCAATGAGACTGATAGAGAAGGCTGAATTTCCTGCCCCTACCCATCTACCCATTTTCCAGTGGCAATCAAAACTCGTTGTCCCTTCCATCTTTGTTCTTTATTTTTATTTTTTTTTTTTTTTTTTTTTTGCTTCTCCTACTTATATTTTTTGAATTGATTAACTTGTTCTCGTCCTGAAAAAGCTGAAATATTGCTCACTGGACGTTGAACTCTAACTAATCAATCAATCAATCTCACTGTAACTTTTTCTGAATGATAAAATTATTCTCAACCTGATATAGCTGAAATACTGCTCAGTGGGCGTAAATCGATAATTATTCAATCTATACCAGGGTCTCCCCTCTGATGCTGCATGAGATAATTGCTGCCAAACACTTCGAGATATAATTTTTTTTCAAAAATACATAGGAAAAGATCAAAAAGAGAACGTGAGAATATTAATAAAATGGGAAATACATAATTGTATATAATAAGAGCAATATATGCATTTATGTACGAGCTTTTGTGTAATATAGTATTATGAATGGGATTTTGTGTTATCAATTTAATCAATTGTGACACAGAACCCGACTCCACGCAAAAACAAAACTAAGCACTATCTACAGTGAGACTTCAATATAAAAAAAGACCATTTAAATAAGATAAGTTTTAAAAAATGCAATCAAAAATGAACATTTAAGGGGAGTTCGAGCTTCAGATTTTCAGATGCATTCGATATCCTCGGCTTTTATTCATTCAAACAATGTTAAGTATTTTTGCACATGCAGGGTCTCCAGCAGCCCTAAAATTCCTAAAAAATCCTAATTTTTTATGATTTTTTTATGGTTTTGTTATAACTCCTAATAAAACTGAAAATTCAGTTGGATTTCCTAAAAAGGCCCTTATTTTTTATGAAAATTCCTAATTTTTTTCTAGAAATTGCTCCGTGACAGTCAATGTATTCGTTAAATGTATCGTTAGTCTTAATTCATCTCTAATTAATGTTATATTAAGTTCTTATTCAGGGCATACAGTAAATGGTAGATGTCTGGTGGATCTATGTCAAGCTTTATTGGTTTACTACCAAAGTGGTTTTCAGTTTAGAGACTTTACCATAAAGGTAATATTTATTTTGTTACTTCTTCCCAATGAAGATTATCTGAGGGAATACAACACATGCTCCTTCAAGCAATTGAAAGTGTAGCATAGAGCATAAGCATTTGTCATATATGCAAAATTCACAACAATGACAATAGAACAAATTCAACTAGAAATATACAGTATTCATACATGTATACAAATTTTCATTTGCAATCGAGTTTAATGTGGTATATTATATACATGTACATAGAGATGTTTGGTCTGTTCTGTTGTAAATTTTTGATCAAACTGTAATTTTCTAATTCATAAAAAATTGCATTGACATCGCAAACATAACAAAAAAGTGCATTTATCAAATATTCTGGTATTGCATAGATAGGGGCATTGCATTACTGGTAATTAATTTATTTCTCATGTATTCAAGTATTGATTGCAGTCAAAGATCAATTAACAATAAAGTTTAGTTGCCTAAAGTAAAGTTCACTGTAAGTATATGATCATTGACTGCAATCAAAACTAGCTGTATTTTCAGAATATCATAATATAAGATACACATACTGAAAAAGAACGAATCATATTCAGTGAACATGCCTCATGGAAAAACGAAGTTCAACGATTCATGGTTAACTAAAGAGGACACACATGGATATAAAGTGGGACAATGGTGTAGGGCAGACCAGTGTGACACAAAGGGATTTTGCATTTTGTGTAAGAAGTCCTTTAATGTGGACAATTCTGGTTTCAAGTAGATTCTTTCCCATGCTGGTGGAGATAAGCATTTGACTTTAGCGCGAGCAAGATTCTCATCCACTCAGTGCCACTTCAAAGTTACTGATAAATCTAAGGAATCCCATGTGCAATCTGCTTCACAATCAACGTCAAATGCCGTAGTCGTTCCAGTTCTTGATAAATGCACGAATGACATGGTGACACAAGCTGAACTGTTGTGGGGAATGAAAGTTTCGCACAGTAACATGTGATGATTTGCCTGCTCTCTTCAGGAAGATGTTTCCTGGAAATGTGGTTGCCGAAAACTTTTCTATCAGCAAGAGTAAAGTGTCATATCTAATATCAGATGGACTAGGACCGTATTTTCGGAAAGATCTATCAGCTAAAGTGTCCTTATCTCCAGGTTTTGTTATACAATATGATGAAACTGCTAACTCTCAAGTCAAAAAGCAGTGTGATATACTTGTTAGATATTGGTCGGAAGACAAGGGACAGGTAGTGGTACAATTCTTGAAAGCTGACATGTTTGGTAATACTACTGGTCAAAGCATTGCCAACTGCATCATAGACACATTGCAAGAACCTGGATATGAAATTCCGTTACAAAAGTTGCTCAATTTAGGCTCTGATGGACCTAACGTAAACAAAACCGTCTGGAATCAAGTAAATGAAATTGTTAAAGCAAAATGATGTCCAGGACTTTTACCATTCATTCCCTGCAACATGCATGTTGTGCATAATTCATTTAGAGAAGGACTCAAAGTTTATGGCACAGAAGCAGAAGAACTTGCTATTGACATATTTTACTACTGTAAACATTCACCATGCAAGAGAGAGGATTTTAAGGATGTTGAAACCTCCTTAGGATTTGATGAGGAATTATTTATCCGCCACGTATAGACAAGGTGGCTGTCCCTTCTTCCTGCATTAGAAAAAATAATAAAGAATTGGGAACCACTTGTTAAATATTTCCTCACAGAGCTGCCAAAGTCAGCAACTGCTTCAAAAACTCTGTAGATGATTGAAAGCAATCCCAAATACATAAGAATTTGTCGTATGCTGAAGTCTCCATCTGCCTCAGTTCAAATAAACTTCCTACTGAGCTTATCTGGTCTTTACGATCGATTTTTGAAGATGTTTCAGAGAGAGTATCCTTTAGTACACATCCTTCACTCAGAGATGACAGACTTATTGAAATCATTTATGCTCCGATTTATCAAGGGGACAAGTATAGATGGGCTTAAAACGGGCAAGAATCTTCAAGAGTTTGATGTTGAGGACACAAGCTGCCAGTTAAAAAATGTTGAACCAGGACAAGCAGCCAAGAAATTGTTAGAGAAAAAACAAGAGTTGGCAAAAAAAAAGAAATGTTAGGTATTAAGAAATTCTACCAGACCGTGATCAAATACTTACAGAAGAAGCTTCCTGTAAACAACGACATGTTGAAAGACCTACAGTGTCTTCATCCTTTGGAACAGAAATCGAGAAATCGGAACGAGGAACAGGAAAAGTAAGAAGGATAGCAGAGAGTGTTCCGCAAGTTGTGAAGGAAGATCAAATATTTCAAGTAACAGACGAATGGAAAATGTATCAGTTGAGTGAAATTCCTGATAAGATAAAATTTGATAGTGAAGGAAAAGACGCAAGAGTTGATGACTACTGGAACAAAGTATTAGAAAAAAAAAAGTGATGGATCTCTAAGATTCAAAGCATTAGGTCCCTTGGTAAAAGCAGTTTTATGTATTGCACACGGCAATGCCGAAGTAGAAAGAAGTCTCTCTGAAAATTAAAGGATGTTATCAAAGGAAAGAACTCCATTAACAGACTCATCTGTAAATGGTTTAAGACTGGTAAAAGATGCAGTGAAAGTTAGCAGTGGTAATAAAGTTTCTGATATGATGATTAACAAGGAACTTCTTGAGGCAGGCCGGAAATCGCATAATATTTATAAAAGAAGAATGGAGGAAGAAGAGGCTGAAAAAGCACAACGGAAGAAAGCAAGAGTTGAATCAGAAGGAGAAAAAAGAAAAAGGAAGAGTCTAGAAAGGAAATAGAAAATAGAAAAAAATCTCTAGAGCAAAAAGAAAAAGCATTATTACAACTTACAAAGCAGCAAGAGCAAGATTTGAAATCTGCAGAAAAACTGTTTAATGAAGCTAATGAAAGACTAAAAACTGCTATCAAGAAAAAAGACTTTGATGAGGCAGGGATTGCACAGGGCTTAATTGATGTTGCTAGCACTAGAATGAAAGACACTAGACATCAAATAGAGAAAACCAGAAAAAGCAAAGAGGAATTAGATGGGAAAGAGAAGAGACTATTGGATGATTTGTCTAAACAACTTGGTTCTGTGAAATCTGCTTCAAAGAAATGAACTTTTTGACTGCTCACAATGTTATTATTGACAATATATGGATGTTCTTGTTATTGTTTGACAGGAGTTTCAATACTGACAAAAGCATATTATGTATTTATATATGTTGACTTTTCTTGTTTTAGGGTAAACCTTAATAACCATTTAAACTTGTTTTTGTGTTTTGAAAGTCTATATGAACAAACCTAGACAATTAATGCTTAACAATATTATAAGAATTGGGTGATTTAATACTTTCCAAATTGTATAATTATGTTGAAATATGCTATGTACAATTTTTATTAAAGTGGGGAAAAAATGGCGAGGAAATGTGGTGGCTATAAGGGGAGATGAGGAGGCCACATTAAATCTTAAAGCATTGATTACTAGTAATAGGTTTACCATATGTAGTTGTAGGTATTCCATGTAATTTCTTGCTGACATTTATGTATACTTTTAATATTGAACCATATTCATTCTTTTTTCAGTGGTAAACCAATAATGGCCGAGACATAGTGACCCTGGACGCTACCGTTACTGATAAATACTATCACATGTGAGAGGTAATGTGTTGTGAGTTGCTCAGTGCCAATGGTAAGTCCTGTAAAATGCTCTTTAAATGAGATTTTTGTTCCTAAAAAATACAAATTTACCCCTAAAAATGTCCTTAAAAAGTCCTTATTTTTTACTTTTTTTGTCCTAAATTTTGCCCTAATTTTTTTGCCAAATGGTGCTGGACAGCCTGCACATGGATCATATTTTCTTGGTCATAGGTCACTTTAAAATGCAAAAAATGGTAAAATGTACAAAATTTTATCATTTTCCAATTATAATTTCAGATATTTTAAGGCATATAAGCAACTGATGGAAAATGAAGGAAAACTCTAGAGGGATTTATTTCCCTCCAAAATTTTGACGTCTTATATCCCAAAAATTTCTACATGGATTTTCAATTTTTTTTGCTTAGGTTGTTCTTTTATTAAAGCTTTTCAAGAGAAGGTCTGAATTTTCATTCTAATCGCATTTTGCCTGAATTTTGTGATAAACAAGTTACATACAACGTTTGAAGACAATATATTATTTTGTGCAAAAGTTATGAGTCATTCTAATTACATTTTTCTGACACTTATACTCCCTTAAATATAGAAACTGCTTTACGGTTTTTGTTTCCCAGTCCATACAACTTTAAGTGCTTTCTTTTGACTGAAAGTATCTCTCTGCTTCGGTGAGATTCACGGTCTTGGAGAATATTTGTTCCGTTTTTTCATTAAGTGTCTTCTTGTGGATGGTTATGATATTGACTTTAGACTATCAGGTTCATATTCTTATTTCAACGAGATCGTACAGACAAAAAAATCTACCAAGATTTTTGTCGAGGTCCTTCTTTGGTTGTACGCAATTCGTTGTCCTTCTTCAAACACTCGCATAACATGTTCCTGCCACTTTTGGTCTTCCTTTCTCTGTTTTCATTCTTCATCTGTTCTATAAAATTATTAGTTGCATTGGATGATATTTGCAAGAAACACTGAAACTGGTCGTTTGCTTCCCCAATAGCCATTTTTGATTTTGATTGACAAATAACCGGAAGTGAATTTCGGGTGCACAATAAGGGATTTTTAGGCGAAAATCGATATTCGCCCTGACGGCAAATAGCCTTATGTGACTTCCGGCTATTATTGGAAAAAAATATATATTTCTACCAAATCTGTGATAATGCCTGTGTTTTCATCTAGACGTTTCTTATGTAAAGATTGTTTCCATCAAGTCAGAGGAAAGGATGATTTTATGGCTGTCTTGCCCGATAGATACTGGACGGCATTTATATTTATTGTCAATAAAAAATATGAATATCATTGTTCCACCAAAATCCATACCACAGCGCCTTAGCAAGAAGAAGTTCTTAATTTTCCATATTTGCTCTACGTTCGTTCGAGGCCTTACTCTCAACTCCAGAGAAATCGCAAATAATTCGAAGCTGCGAGTAATATTACAAAGGCTCAAAGGAGTGAAAGAAACCAAGTGAATTAAACATAGATCTTAATGAACTGAGAATCTCAATGCTAAATTTCTTGCATATGGAGAAATGATGATCATTTTAGATGCATATTCATTGTATTTAAATTAGCAAAAGAATCACGTGACTTATCAGCATTCTCATCAACGCCGACTTCGTCAAACAGCTTTTACTGCTAAAAACACGGATATTTGGTCTTACCCGTTACTGTATTCCTTTTTAAAAGCACTTTGACACTTCCTTATGACGTTTCCAATGTCACAACAAAACGTAAATCGAGAATTTTTAGAGAAAACGCTGATTTTATAAACTTATACATCTTCAAATTGGGGCATATTTAGCTTCCGTGGTAACTTCGAGTTTACAAAGTACATAATTAAGGTTTGTAGCAGCATTTTCTTTGGCACTCAAAGTTTTGTTGTCTTACCATGTATCTTGATTTTGTAATGACTTTGCACTGAAACTTCGGCAATGAAGCTAGGGAAGTTGACGTTTTCAGCCATTTTGTCAAAATATTTAAAATGGGATGTTAAAGGGCTCGCGCTTCGGATTTTCATATGGCTTGGGAACTTTGAAATTATCTTCTTGGTCAATCTGACACGATTCATTTGACTGCATATCAAATGTCCTATCAGAGTTTACCCTTGTATTTGATCTGCAACTCAGTTTTTAGCAAGAATAGCTATTTTTCACAATTTTGCCTAACAAATACGATGGAATTCCGGCACCCGTATTTGACTCTGCAATAAAATATGCAAATGAGCTAAAATGCACAAGATTTCTCCATATGGAGAATTTACATTTTCGTTATTTCAAATAAAATGAATTTGTTAATGAAAACCCCGATGTCTGATAGCACAATCACAAAAAAAAATATTTATCATCTCGTTAAAGATGTCATTTCGATGCTAAGCTTCTGAGGCTGTCGTTTTCCTTCGTTATTATCAATATGAAATTGGTACAAGAATGCATTTCGTGTGGTTTCCGAAAGGGTTTACTTAAAATTCAGATTCAATGAGGACATAGCTAGACTTGCATGTCCCGGCAACATCCTACGACAGGCAATGGCAAAATATTTCTGTTATAACCTTTGAACACAAAAAAAAAAACACCAAAACTATTGCAATTTTTAAAAAAAATCTTTACAAAACATAATTCTCAAATTCTGAAAGATATTTGTCGAAGTACAGAGTCATAAATTGCCAAGAACAGAAAATTTGAAATGTTGAAATGGTTGAAAAATTTTCACGATTAAAACACAACGACTAATGTGAAAGAGAACTTGGGATTTCCTATGTTTGGGTTCTAGTGCTGCTGATGAGGAGTTAATTTCTGAAATGGCCATACATGGTCATTTAAATTATTTGCAGTTGGAGTTAAAATATGTGTTATGGTTTAATGGTCATTTACTCCATATCCTCTCGTAAAATATTTGGGTGTAAAGCAGAGACAAAGTTCCTTTGTCAGATACCTTAACGGAGAAGATACTAGTTTGTGTTAGCATCGATGACATAGATGCAATAGAAACGGAAAACATAAATCCTTACATGGCAAAATAGTTGTCATCGAATCAATGACTAGTCCTGGAAGAGGAAATAGACTGAATCATGACTTTACTCTTTGGAGAATTTTGAACATTTTTTCCATGAGTAAAGACAATCTAATGAGCACATGGTTACTCTGTCGGCAAAAACAAAACAAACAAACGAAGAACACTGCATTGCTCTGATATCAGATATGAATATTTTCATAGAGGTACTAAGAACAGATTACAAATACAAAAGGTCAGTTGAAAAATAGACATGTGAAGGTGTGAAAATATGCTTGTCACCAGTAGATGAAATCCGTAGGCTTAGAGATTTTGATGTATGTGTGATTGGTGGGTGTCTAAAAAACAAAGTCAACGCTACAATAACAGAACCAGAGCCTATGAATGCGAACGTTGTGAAAATATGTAAAATTGTCGGTACAACATCTCATACCTCTGGATACATGTATAAACACAATGTGCCTAAATGTCGCCTTAGGAAGTTAAAAGACCGTCAGTGGACTTAGATTTCGAGAATCTTTCAAAGAGGGCTCCGAAATAAGTATTGCACATTTAAAGGCCGAGTATATTTTGTCGCTTTGAGTAAACCAATCGTAAGTTCAATCTGCGATTCAGTAAAAACTTTCTTCCAAATAGACCATTTGCCAATTCAAACGGAATCCCCGAATTTGACCTCGCGTTTTACAAACTTGGACAAAGGGAAGCAACTCTAGACCGGACAAACACGGTTAGTTTCCAACGTAAACTAACCAAAATGTAAAAATTATTTACTCTTGACCTGTAAGGATTCCAAACTTCGACTTTGGTGAACTTTATCAAAATAATATGACCTTTTATGTGCCTGTTTGATTTGCTTTATATCCCAATAGATTTCATATACCAGAATGCTGATTTATAAGGGTTTCTTCGGTAAATGTGACAACCTGTCCGGTGTCACGTGACGTTAATTGAGTCAAAATTTTAAAGAAAGGAACCAAAGTCGGTAATTGGCAAATCACCTATCAGAGGCAAGTTTTTGTTTCCATAGGAATAAGGGGATAACGTACGTAGACCCCGATGGCAAAATTGCACCAACTCTTTAATATAGAATTTAGGACATTTAAATTTTGATACATACTTTATCACGCGACCAGTATCAAGGAAGTCCGTGAGTGCGAGCATGACGCGTTACGCAGCGATAAAGTAATTCACAACTCTTCAATAAATTGAAATTAGTTGTTGAAATTTAAGCACGGTAAATACATTCTTTATTACAATAATAATACGTTTCCTTCAGTTCAACGTATGACGCGTATGAACATGACGGCATAGTAAAGTGCAGATGACGTCTTGACAGTGACCCGTTATTTTTCTATATCACGGCCTGTTCAGTGATACTGAAAATACTAGGCAATGCAGATCAAATAAAATTCATACAAATTACCGATAATCAGTAAAGTAAGGATGTATCCATATTCGTATGAAATTTCTTGAAACCATAACGTTTTCAATGTTGCATTTCAAAATTCAAGATTGCTTTCAACATGTTTAATCTAGGTTTACCTTTCTGAACATAGTCATGTTTTGTTGGTTTTCTATAAACTAGATTTAAAAAAGTTCATGTGCGAAGAATGTATCTTAATCTTATTGCGGTCGTATTGAGTTATGGTTCAGTCTCTGCTGTAATCTGTTCGCAGTTTATGAATTTGAGCATTTCTGCCTGCGCATAATTCAGAAGCTGAAGTTTCAAGAACTGTCCAAAGTTTTTTGTTTTGTTTTTTGTTTTCTTTTGTTTGTTTGTTTGTTTGTTTGTTTGTTTTTTTTTGTTTTTTTTGGGGGGGGGATCGTTTGTTTGCTTGTCTTTTTTTTTCTTTTTTTTTTTGCATTAACATTGACAATTCCTTAGCCATCAGAGACCGGAGGATAGATGAAACAAGTGGAAATTTAATCTTAGTTTAATTGTGTTCAAAACCTTTATTTACCATGTTTACCGTAACTGTGTCATAACTTATATCAATATGCCCCTTATCTTCAATGTGCTGCGGTTACATCATGCTGAGCTTAATGTTCCGTTTAACATATCAATGCTGTTCGTTTCCTCGAGAGCTTCAACTCAAAACATAAACATCGATCAGCAGGAATGGATAAAATATGAAGCAAATTTGACAGATATAAAAGCTATTCAAACGCGTTCTTCATGTGTGAAATAAGAAAATGCAAGGGTGATAAAGGCCTGATTTGTACAACCTGGAAAACTTGGTTTTTCATATTTAGGAACCTTGCAGTTTTTATTGAAAAATATGAACGAAGACATATCAAATACTAAGACGTCTTCATTGAAATGTTAGTTCTTTCAATGTGTTTGTGAAGCAGTTCTTATTGTAAATTTATTGACTGATTTATTGATATTGTCTTAAGTCTACTCAACAATATTCAGCTATATCAAGATAAAACAAATTTGTTAAGAAATAAGTAAAGGGTCATGCATGGGACGGGAAATTCAGACAGCAGGGTGAAATCAAATGGGATGGGGGTTCTTGTAGCCGATCACCTACGGACCACTAAAAACTCCCAAGATACACCGCGGGATCAGAGTCATATCCTGCCAACTATAGATACTTGGCTTACACAAAATGTTCCACTTAAGGTAGATAGACACTGTTACGCTGCGCAATTCAATTGCGCATAAGAAAAATGAAGAGTCGGATACCGGGTAGGTTTGATTTTCGGGCCGGAACTGTATTTTGACAGCTTTCCTTTGTGACGTCATAATTGAATGACAGATGTGAAACGTCATATTTCGTTTACTTTGCCGCGAATTAACTCCCTTTTCCCGTAAATGATGTTAAATTCGGACACTTTGTAAAATATCTCGTTTAAAAGCATGGTGACATATACATTTTTTTATCGTAACCAATAAATTACATCATAAACTATCTGTTCACAAAAATCCATCAAATTCTCATGGATAAAAAGTTCATTTCTATTAAGCCAAAAATTGCCTGTCCATATTTTCCCCATGCATTCTATGTAAATTTAAATGAAAAATGGCTAAAAATGGGCAAACTTTTATCTCAATTCTAGAAAAAGCAAGCATGGTGACCCATTCTTTTTATAACAGATTTCAGGTAAGTAGGATTGGTTCTTCAATTGTGCCGACTTACAGCAAAATCTCATGGATATGAATAATACTGTCTATCTACCTTAAAGAAATGGTCAAAATACATCTCTCTATTATTTTATCAAGCTAATGGTTATATTTGATTTTAAATCAAATACATCAATGTTCAACTGATTATTTTGAGTATTCACCACATTCTCTGTTTGTGTATAAGCCTAAAATCGTTTAATAGGCTTTACATTTCAAAACGACAAAATAAAATGGAATATGAAGGCAACACGCCGAGAGGAAAATTCGAAAATACAAAAAGGCAACCAAAATACAGAGGCAACACGATAAACAAAAAAAGCAGAATTGGACAAAATGCCTAAAAAATGATGCGGTAGCGGAGTCGACTAAACAAATATGCAGGAACATCATTTCCTCTTCGCAGTGATTATGATCTGCTTTACGCGTGGCTCCAGTCTCAATGAAAAGTTGAATGCTATGGTGTGTGTCACTAAGTAAAAAAACTCTTTGATCTACTGAAAAAATGTTATTCTCATTTGGGAGACAGAAACATCGTAAGGATTTGCCAAATGACAATTACGACTTTTTCGAAGAGTAGAGTTCAGGTGTCCAAATTAGATGATGTCTTATTAAATTTCGTGATCATATACCTAAATAACATGATGGTTTTCCTAGAATCGTGGGTTGTGTGGTAAAAAAGCAAGTACACGTATGAAACGTAAACCGATTTATTTTTTTTTCTTAACTTTGAAAGAACTTTGCTTGAATACAGAATATAATATAAAGAAATGTCAGAAACCTACATACAAGTAGACCTCTTAGGTATTTCTCTCTGTTTTGATTTTAAGTAAACGTGCCATTGTGAATATTTTTATGTCTGTACAAGTTTTACATGGATGTCTCCAAATTCTGTTTTTTTTTTTTTTTTTTTCATATTGTCATTCAATGCATATAACTTCTTGAATTCCTTGCAATTTAATTCCATTTTTGACGCCTTTCTGTGTTTCTTCATTTTAAAACGTATCCTTGCATTTCATTTATTATATTTGTTTGAGTGCCATCGACCATCTGGTGAAATATTCCTTCATGAAAAATCCTTTATAACCGCTATCACACTTGTATATGAGTCAATTCTAGTATTAGTATTGCAAAAACAAGGTCCAGAGACATGTCAATGACAAGAATACAGAAAAAAACAAGACATGAAGCATTCTCATAAATCACAACAATAAAAACAGCAGTCACAACTATTGCACTTACAGCGTGACCGAAAGTGTCATCAGGTTCTCGTGAACGGTAAGCATATCCAACTCCACAGAGATTCTTAAATTTGGAAATATATACTATTAGTAATTTGTTTTGCGAGTATGGATTTCTCTGCTTGTATTGCATCGAGTGCAAATTTCCCCTTTTCTCGTTCTTGCTTCGGTATTCGTTTGCCGATGTATCAAATCCACTTTCATTGTGAACATATTGAAGATCATTGAATTATGTGACGTTGCACTTGCTTCATCATGCGGGTTTTATATCTTTCGACTTTTTTCTTACTTTACCATCAAATCTAAATTTTTACAACGTTACAGATTAAAATAAACGGCTGTACAAAGTCGCATGATACGCCCGTCGTCACCCCTTCAAAACTTTAGTGATTAATGAAAGGGTATTTCAATTTTGAATACACCTATAACTGCCTAATTAAACTTGATATCTCTTTCATAAAACAATCTGCAAAGTTTTAAGTGAGCTGATCAAACAATTAATCATCAAGAGTTTGTCGCGTAAATAATTGCCTTTAAATTAACATTTAAGTCCCATAGCTCTTGCGACAAAAATCAAACTTTCACCAAAAAGTAAACAGATCATGAAGCCATCATATCAAATGTTTTTACAAAGTTTGAAGTAAATTGATGAGCGAGGTGTCAAGTTAGAGCGAGACATGTAAAAATGCCTTAAATTTGACAAAAAAGTTCGATAACTCTTGCTAGAAAAATCGAAATTTCATGAAAAAGTATTCAGATTATGAGGGCATCATATGGAATACCGGGTACCTCTACAAAGTTTGAAATGAACTGGTTAAAGAGAGGTCATGTTAGAGCTCGATATGTAAACAATTGCCTAAAAATTGACGAATTAAGTCCCATAACTCTTGCAAGAAAAATTGGAATTTCACACAAAAGTATACAGATCGCGAGGCCATAATACTTAATACCTGTACGAATTATAAAGTGAATTGGCAAAATGGTTATCAAGTTAGAGCGCGAAATGTAAAAAAATGCCTTACATTTGTAAAATTAATGAATAAAGTTCCATAACTCTTGCAAGAAAAATCGAAATTCCACGAAAAAGTACATAGATCGCGACGCCATCATTCCCAATACCTCTACAATTAAAGTTTGAAGTGAATTGGCCGAATGGTTGTCAAGTTGGAGTGCGAAATATGAAACGGACAGACAGACAGACGGGCGGACAATCGGACATCCATATACCATAATACGTCTGTCCTTAGACGGGTGTATAAAAATTAACACAATCAAAACGTTTAGTAGAAGGTATGATCATTTGAGGTCGAAAAATGGCGTGACTCAAAAATATTGTAGCTTATTCCTGAGGGCATTTTCATCCTACCTTAGGAAAATTGTTAAATAATGCAGCAAAATAATGAGAAAAGATCCAGAACTGAGAGTGGTAATTTTTTTCTCTAGGTAATTGACCATGATAGCATGGGAGGGAAGTTCTGCGTGAATCCGTTAAATTAACTTTTAGTTCCAATGACGTGAAGGTTTCATCAATATACCGACCACTCACTGATACTGCCGATTTCTACTGAAATACACGGCCATCTTTATTAACCCTTCGGGAGGTTTTTTATTTGATAAATCTTCCTTCCGTGGTGTCACAATTTTTTAGCGACAGATTTACCTTCTTGGTAGTTTAACTCTTAAGTACTAAGTATTCATTGTCCCATCTTGCCGAATTTTTTTCTTTCATTCCGTTGTAATTTAAATTTATTCATGTTTTACATATAAATGACCAGGCAACTGAAAAGGTTTTCAGACACGTTTTCAGAACTGCCTTGTGTTGGGTGTTGGAATGTCCTGTCTATGTGGGGTAATCAGGTCATGATACAGAAAGTCTGGGCACGAAACCTGTGTAGACAAACTGTATGGAGAAACATCACACTCAATGTATTATGAAGACCCAACTGCATTTCTGGATACAGGATTGCCTTTTTCTTGTCCTAGTATGCTTTAATTGGTCATTGGTTGTTAAACTCTTTCAAATCAATCAATCAATCAGTATGAACCAATCCCGGCACCTAAAGCTGATTTCAGGGGCTCCGGCTACAGAGCTGCCGGGTGCGTACCCAGTTGTTGGAAAGGGGAATGCCTGATCTATGCGGGGCACTCAGTTCATAACACGGGAAGCCTGACAGCGAACCATTGTCGCAAAACTGTGGGGAGAAACGCTACGCTTCATGCCTGTATAAAAACCTCTTCTATATTGTCTAAAGAGAGCAGAGTCAGCGGGACTCGCATATAAGGCCAAATTTCATGCCCCTACCAATTTGCGCCCTTTTCCAGTTGCAATCAAAACTCGTCCCAGTTGTACCTTCTACCTTTGCTTCTTTCTTCTCTTACTTATATTTTTGAATTGATTAACTTGTTTTCGTCATGATATAGCCGAAATATTGCTCACTTGACGTTAAACTCTAATCAATCAATATGATCCAATATACAATTTTTTTTTTATTACGATAATTCCTACTCACGCTCATGAATACGCATTTTCAAAAATAGTCTGTACAAAAATTATCGGGGCATTTAAGATTCTTAAACCAAGGGTATCTCTTGCATAAAATTGAAAGTGAAGAAAAGTCAAAAGTTTCCTTGCTGTAAACAAGAAATTGAAGTTAAAGTACGTTTCTGCAAATATACCCAAGTTGTATAAAAAGCAGTTCATTTGATATGCGATATATGTGTGTCAAAAAGAGTATTCTCTCATTTAGCAGCATTAAAAATCGAATAATATGGAATTAAATAATCCAAACTCAAAAATAATGCTCATTACCAAAGATATCAAAGAGGAAAGCTAAATATCCATAATACATGTCCTCATTCGCTGATGCATAAGTGATTGACAAATTATTTTAAATTAAAAAGAAATTATTCTGCTGTTTTTACTTGTTGATAAATGTATAAACACTCTTTACATAAAAAGAAATAATCTTTCTATAATTTATTCGCATGATACACATATAATTGAATCAGGTTAGTTCCTTCCGAGTCCAAATGTTTTATTCTTTCAAAGGGAAGAAACTTACAAGTTTCAACTACCGAACCTGTATATAATATGTGTCTTTTTTATTGATGGCAATCCTGCTTCGGATTTAGATTACATTAAATTTAAATTTGAATTGTATACTATTATATAACACAATACCTAAGTTACTGTGAATTTAGTTTCTGCATATGCGCATTTCAACAACTTATGTCTCTTCAGTGCAAATAAAATAAATGATGTTTATTTCTATTTTTGATTATATTATGAATTAAATGTCTAAATGTGCGTTTTGTTTAGATTCGCACTATTGACAACCGATGGATGTAGATGATGATCATAGAACTGATTGCATCAGATACTATCTGCATTTAACAGTTGTTGAGAAAAAGGACCAATCACTACATATGCAGCCGTTTAACATATCAAATTTCCGTTAAAGTAGTCAAAAAAAGTTGTAAATTCTAAAACCGAAGGATTAACTCCCTCCATCGTAGTTTTGTCCTTAGCTATATTTTATATTACTGATTATTCGGATTTCGTTTGGTTTTATGCATTTTAACATTTTTTTGAAATTATGGATTTCCTTTGTTTGGGTTCTAGTGCTGCTGATGAGGAATAAATTTCCGAAATGGCCATATAGCTCATTAAAATTATTGCAGTTGGAGTTAACATATGTGTTATGCTCTCATGTTCATTTACTCCATATCCTTTCATAAAATATGTAATAGTATTAAAAAATTTACAAACTGACACAGCAGGTTGCCATGATTAGATGTTAATGTTTTCAGAATTTTTCAATAAAATGTATTCAGTAGATGATAACATAATATTATATAGGGTTTGTTGAAGACAGTACGTTCTTTAATATAGTGTACTGCATAATCTTTTGAATTTAAAAATTTTGAAAAGGTCATAATATTTTCTTGATGACAAAGAGAGTGGTTAAATAATTCTGAATTGAAAACGTGTTTATGACTGAAAGATGTTGTAAATAACGGTTTGTCGGTGCATATGTATCTAAAAGATGTTTTAAACAACGGTTTGTCGGTGCATATGTATCTAATTTATTTTCAAATGTGCACTTTTTATAATTCTAGATGAATATGGTAATGTATCATACGCCAAATGCAGTATAAAGACTCTTTCTATATTTTTCTACCCCGGGGGAATCCCGTGATATAGAAATAGGACCAAATATTCCAGGCTGCGGGGTACAACCCCTCCAAAACTGGATGTCCGTGGTTGTGCGGGATGAATAAATACACAACCCATCGTTCGGTGAGATGTAAACTCAGGTCCACGTGTTGGAAGAAATGCCCCGTTTCATGCACATTAAGAACCCTTGTAGCAAGCTCTTTTTTGAGTGGTCCGTAGATGATTGGCTACAAGGCTAAATTCCCCACCCTTTCTACTTCACCCTACTTTTCTAGTGGTAGTCAGAATTTCCCGTCCCATGACCCTTTCCATACCCCAAAGTGATTATTTATTAACAAACTTGTTCCCGTCTGGATATAGCTGAAATATTGCTCAGTAGACGTTAAACAATATTCAATCAATCAATCAATCTACATTTTCTAAGGATAACAGACACTGGGAGTAGTGTAATAGGCTAAAATTTCTACATTTGTGTCTTTACTCCTAACCATTTATCCCCTTTTGCAATGGTAATCGAAGCTCGTTGTCCGGATTGTCACTTCAACTGTTTTTTCTTCTTGTTTTTTTTTTTTTTTTTTTTTTTTTTTTTTTTTCTTTTCTTTTTTTTTATCGCCGTGTAAGTGGTCTTGGGTAAAGAAGGTTCAATATAAAATGCCCCATTTGCTAAGTATCTTGTCCATCAGATGCTCGAAGTCATCAGAAAGTCTATATCTCATTCCCACTTTAAGAAAACTTGTAAAAATGACCGAGGATTTAAAATATCACTAACAACAAAACGTTTTTATAATGTATTTATCTTTAAGACAAATAATGAATAGAAAAATGTTACAATCATTAAATTCCAGAAGACGTCTTTTTCCTGATTTTGTATTTAGCTAGACACAGAATTTGTTCATTTCAGCTAACTGAATTTTACAATTTAAAACTGACAGTATTGTCGCCAGCGACACTTGTAAAAATGTTCGGAGAATCAACTGAATGTAGATAATAAAGATAATAAAAATAATAAATTTAAACTTGAATTTTGCAATACTTTGACTTGTTGGACACTTAATGGGAAGCAGATAGTGTACCCTTTGATTCGTGAAAATATTTTGAAAAAAATGAAATCCACAGAGGCCTGCTGTTACTGAAATTAAGTCATTGATACTACTTCTATCACATAAAAAAGTCGTTGCATTATGCTTCAAAATATAAAAATATGAAAAAATCCGTTCAAAAAACACTATATATAATTCCACATGCTTCGAAACAAGATGGAAACTACCCATCACTATGACCAACTTTACTTTTCTTTCCTTCTTCACATGCTATCCAGCAACCAAAGAATATAATCACGGCCTGAAAAATAATAAAAAAAACATGCCTGAAAGATTTTGATACTAATTCAACACTTTATAAAATCTACACGTATGTAGGGTTTCGGAGTCTCGTCACTTCACACCGAGAATCGACGTAAAATTTTAGGCTTTCGCTAGAACAATACCCCTGATTATGAAGTTTACATTTTAGTAATAAAGGGCTACGCTGAGCGCAGCATAAAACGTAGCATGTGGACCACTGGAATTTGAACAAATGTAATTCAAGTGAATGTGGACACATTATAAGGCTTTGCACGGTAATTAGATGGGCACAATAAAGTTCTTGACACAGTAATTAGCCCCACACAAACTTGGGAAAAATAAAAATTAACCTTTTGATTCCTCATAGCTCTGAAACCATGTGAACTACGAAAAATCTGTTGACTCGCACCTGAGAGCTTACATCAGGAGAAATCGAAAGGAAAAATGCCATTGAAATATATTTTAGGTAATTTGCATTTTGAACTTTTGCCCTTTCTGGCCCCTTATAGGTCTTTAACTGTTAGAACTGTGCCAGATTTTTTTGCATACTGTTAAAAGCTTGTTTTAAGAGGAATTCAAGAAACAAACCAGATAAAAAATAAACTTATACACCATTTTATCCGCTTTGATCCTTTATAGCACAGAAACCGAAAGAGCTAATCTGAAGTGGATTTCAAGACATTTTTCCCCAAGTGTCGAAGATTTGTCTTGCTCATCGATGTATTCTAGTCATTTTTGTGTCTTTCATCTACCAAGACTTGATACGTTTACAAATCACTTTGCTAAATTTGGCAATGTTTTGTGTGCTTTTCACTTCCTTTTAGGAAAAAGAAATCTTAAGTCGGACACGATCTATAGTAGGATATTTTTCAAACAAAATTTCAGAGCCTATTAGCTGCCCTCTTTTCTTTTCTTAGTTTTTTTTAATCTTTGTTTTGCCCTCTGTCCTCTGTTTCTTTTCTTTTTTTCATGATAATGATGTGAATTCAAAACTATAAACTGCTGTGGTTTGCAAAGTAAATTTCCTCTTGCCACTCAACTCAAATGATGTCGGTCATCCAACCGTTTACTTGAAGTGTTTATTTAATGCAAGGAGGACCCTCAAATGTGTCGTAAACATAAAGATCGTTCGGTATTGCCTTTTAGAACTATTAAAGGTGAAATTTTATAAACCTGTGACTATAACACAGGAAAGAAAATTGACACATTCCCTCGAGTTCCCTGTGCGACCCGGCACACACTTCTTGTCCCTGAAATTTTTGAAAAATTATTCTGCTACATGTTTTGAAAAAAGGAATTTATGTAAACTAGATCCTGTTTCTAGCATTTTTAATGCTATTGTTAATTTTATTGCCATGTTAGACCACTTCTTTAAATCAATACAGCACTGGAAGCTATTAACTTCTACATTTTCAAACACGTGGGTTTCTAAGTTTCTTGTGCGTTGGGGGACATATGGCTACGTATGGTAGATTGGTTTCTCTATCCATTTGGCCTGCATGTTCCAGAAGAAAAATTCTGTGTCCGTATTGGCCACCAAAACTACAGAGTTGACTTGCGAAGGCCAAAGAGATTGATGCTACTTCACTGATGTCTAGTGTTTGTTTAAAATAAATCTATATGCAGCCAGCAATTGAACTTAAAGTCAAAATTAATCATTCATTGTAAGCGACACATCGTCTTAGGATGATCTTCCACAAGGCCCGTGCCAAATTTCAAAAGCCTATCCCAACAAATAAGGTAGAGGCCGGACAATTAAGGGAGTATGAGTGTCAGATTTCAGAAGCATTCGATATCCTCGGGTTTTATCCACTCAAACAGGGTTAATTTTTTTGCTTAAGGATCATGGTTTCTTGGTCATAGGTCACTTTAACATGCAAAAAATAGACAATATGCAAAATTTTATCAACTTCCAATTATATTTTCATATATTTCAATGCATATAAACGGCGAATGGAAAATGAAGGAAAATTCCAGAGAAAACTGTTTCCCGCCAAAATTTTGACGTCTTATATCTCAAAAATTCTTACATGGATTTCAAAATTTTTTGCTCATGTTGTTCTATTAGCAAAGTTCTTCAAAACAAAAGGTCAGAATTTTAATTCTACATTGTAATTACAAAATTTCTGACACTCGTACTTCCTTAAGTGTTGTATAAAATTAATAATTTAACTTCACGGTGATAGTTCAAATTCGAATGTTATCGACCATGATACGCGGCGAACTGTGCAAGGTGATTCATCCATATGCCAAATTTAAGAAGCCTTATCAAAGAGGCAAAAAGTTAAAACCTGGACAATATTTTGTTACAGGTGCACGGATAGAAGGACAGACTTATTACATTGTGTGTGTGTGGGGGGGGGGGCATTAAAAAGATATCGGCGAGCACTCCTTGACCCATCTTTCAAAATTACGTTTTGTTCCCCCACTTTTCTTTTCTAGATTGTGGTCATGGAGTTAGCAGTCTACCTGTATGGGTTTTATTCGTATGCTTATTATACTATAGGGAAACGGGACAGAGAAAGGGGAGGTTTGGGTACCCATAAACCGGTTTAACCCTACCGCTGGCTTTTGCTAGTGCCGGTACCAAGTCCGACTGTCCCGAGTTCCTATTGTTGTTTATGTTTGTCTTTTGTATTTTTATTGTGGGTTTTTTTTTCTTGTGCAGTTCCTATTTACTTTTTGGCATATGGCTATGTTTTCGGCCATTGTAGGTGTTTCCTGTTATCTTTTTTATTCCATACAAACATGTGACGAAAGCAATGGTAATGACTTTTTTGGGGGTTGTGTCCATATGGTTCTCGTGTCGCCTACAACCGAAGGATTGCTTTTCCGATGGCCGCGGCGGCGTCAACAATTTTAAGAGTTTTTGTTCCCATGGTTATTTTAAGATGGGTAATGAAAATTTGGTACGCGGGTACATAACAATAACCACTACTCCATTAAAGGATGGTTTTACGTGTGTATACTTTTTGACGTTTAAAATTGTTACATATTTAATACTAGGGTTTATTAAAATGAAGATTATTTGATCTCTTCAACCAATAACATCTTATAAATATTTATGTTCGATGGAACCAGGAAACAGATTAGAATTGGTAATTTTTGCAAGATGTACCAAACTTTTAGTTTTCTTCTTTAATGTCATCTCCATTATCAATGTATTTATCTTTATTTTTTTTATACAGAATGAGGTCTTTTGGCACACCGCTTTCGACATACCACATAGGGGTATAACATTGCTATTTCATGTTAAGGTTCTAGCAGTTGTAATAACGCTATTATTTGACATTTGGAAGTATTTAGTTAAGAAAAAAAGTCGACAACAAACAATATTTTGACGTGTTTTGGAGCGTAAGGAGTATGATACAGTAGTTACAGTATAAACTAGAGCATGTCGAAACTGACGTTTTCAATAGGGTCTGCAATTTCAAATCTGAAACTCTGGGCAAAAACTCTGGATAAAATTTGAGATCAGTGTGGATTCAAATTATTTGTTGATATAATAATTTGCTGGACACAGTGATTTCTTGAAGTTTTATTAATCCATATCATTTCTCAGATTTATACTAAATATCAAATTATTTCCCCTGAATCGAGTCAAGGAATTTTTGAAAGTTTTGTTTATAACTAAAACAATAATAGTATCAGACAACAGGAAGTGGATGTCTGACAAACCTTTAAATAGCTTGCGCAATAACAAATCATCATTTCCAAGCTTCAGACCAAATTTCAAATTATTCCCACAGATGTAAGTCATTAAATCTTTGACTAAATTTCGTTTATAGCAAAAAAAAATCAAAGTATCGGCAAAGAGAAAGTGGATGCCCGACAAATTTGAAAATGGCTTACACAATAGAACTCATCATTTGTAAGGTTCAGACAATGTTTCAAATACTTCCCACTTATTCAAGCCACGAATTCTTTGACAAAAAAAATGTTGACAGACAGAAAGACGGGCAAAGTGAAATTTATGGGGCATCCGCATCCCGATACGCAGCCCTAAAAAGGGATATCATTAATAGTAGTCAAAATCATTGAAGAAGAATTGAAAAAAATAATTTGTATATTAGAAGATACTGAAATAATTCAAACATGAAAAAGTGAAAAAAAAGTGACAGAATGTACCTTGTATACAGAACGTCAGTGATAGGGTACGTTCGGGCAGTATGTAGAATAACATAATGAATAACTTGATAATTATTTAACAGATCGTAATTTTGGATCTCTCTTTTGAAAAACAATACAATTATAATTTACCCACTATTATCTCTATTATAATTCCAATGAATGTAATATTAACAAAAAGCAAAAAGATAATTCGATTGGCTGGATAGATACTTCCTAGCTAATACATAAATATTGTATCCGAATGTACCCTGCTGTCCGAATATACCCAGTCTTCCAATAAATACACGTGTTAAGTGTTTGAATCATTCACAGTCTATGTAAATAATGAAAATAATGTGTGTGAACAGCTTTTTTGTCCATCGATTAAATCTAAGATTTATTGACATCAATTCCAATATAATTCCAATTATCAAAAAAAAAAATCAAGTGCATTATCTGAAACCAATGGTATCTCTGTATTTAACATCACAGAACAAGATTACCATACCTAGCCATCTGTCCCCCAACGCGCAAGAAATTTAAAAACCCACGTGTTTGAAAATGTAGAAGTGAATAGCTTCCAGTGCTTTATTGATTTAAAGAAGTGTTCTAACAGGCAATTAACAAAAGCATTAAAAATGCTAGAACCAGGATCTAGTTTACACAAATTCCTATTTTCAAAACATGTAGCAGAATAATTTTTCGAAAATTTCAGTGCTCTTGTCTTTTTTCCAAGCACTCTTATATCCATTATCACCCATTTAACACCTTCTTCAGAAAATTCCCCATATAATGTCAGCAATTTGTATTGCTGAAGTAAAATAAAAATGGCTCCTTTCAAAAGAAAATGGGCTGGGGTTCCGCTTTTAATCTAGTTAGCACATATTACTTCAATCGTAAAAGATGTGTAACAGAATATTTTTTCCCTATACTTTCAGTTTATATTTGGTTTCAGCCATATTTGGTTTATATTTGGTTTCAGCCATATTTGGTTTCCATGGTAGCCAAAATCCCCACTATCCATTGCAACTTATATCAGACTACTATTAAAAACAAATTTGGGCATAAGTTCTCCTTATAATCAAGTTTATACATATTGCTGGAATCCTGAAAATACTTTTTTGCAAAATTTCAGTTTTCTGGCTTGGTTTCCTTGTCAACGGAAAGTTCCAGACTACAATTGAAAACTAGAATAACTGTGAGCAAAGCTCACAAAAACATAACCCTCGCTCCCCTTTTGATCCGAGATGTAAAAAAAATCACCAAAAAATGTCAAGTCAAATTTTGCAATAGATGGTGCACAATGGCAATATGTACTGGACATTCTGTGAAAGTTTCATCGGATTTCACCAAGTGGTCTAGGAGGAGTTGTCGCCACAAAGTATGTACCCTATGGCGGACGGAATAACAGATGAACGGACACCATGATCACTATATAAAACCCGCTAAAGAGGGGTATAATAAATTGATCAGGAATTCCCCCTTATAACTGAGGTAACATATATGTTATTTCAGAAGTATAAGGTGTTTATTTATACTTATTCGAGACTGAGATTTGAGGCCAAAATATGCAGTAGTTTAATAAACATTGAAAGGCTATGTAGTAAATGCAAGTGAGACAAAGTCAGCAAATGCACGTCAACTATCTAAAGGATGTAAAATACAGAGTTAAGCTCAGCCAATCATGAACTCATTTCTCAATATATAAATCGCATAAGTTTATTTTTCGTCCGATGAATAATACTAAACCTTTCATCATTGTGGTTGGTAGACAAAAAAAGTGGAAAGTTTTGATAAAGAATTATAGAAAAAACAAATCGTTCTAATTAAAATTAGTGATTTGTGAACAAAAATATATTTAATACCATAAGTTGAACGCCCATTACTGTGCAACAAGTAGTGTAAAAAAAATGAGTGTTTTGTCTGACTTGAACATTTTCTGACTTAACATTTTTCACTTTCTCTTTTCTCATGTCTAGTTGTTCTTGGAAACACAATAAACTGCGAAACATACCTCTATTAACGAAACAATTATAACAATTGTCATCACATATTTGTTATATTTTTCCACGTATGACCAGAGAACTTCATAACATCCCTGTAAAAAAAATAAGAAGTCTTTACTTTATATCTTCACTATTATCGTTTGCATTGTTTTCTACAAATTGTGCATCGTGTATTAGGTAGAATACTATTGGAATACTCAGCATTTTTAAGTACAGTTTCATATAAAAATCAAAATATACTGTAATTGTACTTTTTTCGTGGGTACTTATTTTCGCAGATTTCCGTCTGCATACATTCAAGTTCGCGGGTATTTAATTTCGCGGTATCGCCATAAGACTTATGCTTTATATTACTTATTACGCATATTTATACTAATTCGCGGGTATTTATTTTCGAGGAAAAGTGTTGACCGCGAAATTCGTGAAAATAAATACACTGCGAAAATAAGTACAATTACAGTATATCTACAGAGGCAATACATGTGAAATTGTTTTCAAGAGTTTTTGCATTATCTGAAGAATCATGAGTTGTCGAAATGGCCATATGAAGAATTCACTAGCGATGTGATAAAAAACAATAATGATATGTAAAAATACCACGGCTATTAAGCGATCAGAATACAGCTTAATCACATAAGGTTTAGTTAAAGGTCAAATTTAATGACAAATGCTAAATGAAGATACTCCCTGTTTTAAAAAATTAAAATTTGTACATTGTTGGATTTCTATATGAAGATTTAGTACATTACAGGTAAAAATTCTACGATTTCATTGGACAATCTACTATAAGAACAGTCATTTGTAAAATTGACAGTGGGATACTATACTTGGCGATGGGACTACATTGTAACATTGTAAACCTTACTTGACTTCCGGTTTACTATACCTTTGCTCTTTTTCTGGTTTTTACTAAATAAAATTATTAACTCCCTGTTTGGAACAGTTTTCTTATAGTGTGGTGATTGTGCCCTCGCCTGTCGGGTCGTGCACTATACGCACCAGACAGCACTATAGGAAAACAGTTCCCTCAGGAGAAGTTCATAATATATTTTTAGCATATGAACAGATTACTGATACATTCAACTCTACTTCTCAAAACATTTTCTCTCGGTACTAGAACATAGACAATTCTGCTGATGTAGAGAACTATCGTGACCATATGTCACAACAAAAGAGCAACTTACAGTTTTAAAGTTGGAATTTGAAGTCTTAGGTGTGGTTGCACATTCAATATCTGTTATTGAGTGTCCATTTGGTATAGACTTGCAACACGCTAATGGTGCTTTAAATTCTGCATTAGGTCCAAGCGTGGCAACAAACGTGTTTTTCTTCCAATTGGTACAAGTTTTGAAATCGTCAGAGTTGTCAACTCCACAACATGAAAACTAAAAAATAAACTATAATATGAAAAGATATATTTGAAAAAAAAATTTCTGCTTTTGGGTACGCATACATTTGTTTTCTTCTTTTCACGTTTACTCTTTGGTGTGTTGATGTGTTATATTCAGTTAACACATTCAAGATAAAACTAAAACTATACGAAAAAATTGGTGAACCAGTCGTTGATCTTCCTAAAATGTATTCTACTCTTTGCTCATATCGAAAATACTGTTTTAGCTCTGTTGATTGTATACGTTCTGAAATAAGAAGGAACTTGAAATTGTTATTAGTAGATTTCAGGATAATTTTCATATGAAAGAAAAACTTTTTTAACCTGTAATCGCACGTGTTGTTAATGTCACTTATAGTCAGATGGCACGTTCCTGTTCCAATCCAAAAACTTCTTTCCCATACCTATTATTTTTGTGTATGATGTGTTATATTTCCTTGATCCAAAATGGATGAAAGTTGCATATGAAATAATTCGTAATAACTTTATATCTAATAAATTTTCAGATAGTATGACTTTCAGTGGCTATTAAACAAAAAGCGAGTGTATTTATTACAGAAAGAATTGACGAAAAAAAAGAAATCGAGCAAAAGTTTCTCCGGCTTTAGAAAGTATGGTTCCCCCTAGACGAGGCTCGCCCTGAGGGTACAACAGGGTGATAAAGGATAAAGGATCTACATATCCAGTTGCTAATCGGATAAAAATACGCGGTGGTGCGAGAGGTAGAATATACCAACCCATCAGTTTCATAAGACTGGAGTTAAACAACAAGTTCGTTGTTGGAAGACAAGCCATGTTCCTTGTGCATATCCTTATTGTAGACCACTCTGTTCCAGCATAAAGATTAAGGATGCGAGTATATCGAGTCTTGACAAAACTTCTGCTGATCTTGAATAAATGTGTTATTTGCGCGTAACGTCATCAGGCATGGTCGCATTTTTAAAGTCGGTAAACGGCAAACATATTTGTCGTCATAAATGAATTTCAACCAATCAGTGAAAAACACTTTTAAAGAGGAGCAACTTATTTCTCACACCATTGAAGAAACGTGAAAGCGAGGCAGAAATTAGAGAAAATATAGATTTTTAACAAGATATATATTATTTATATTTCTTCCTGATTGATCGTATCGACCAGTTGTATCTATTTCTGTAAATTAATTTCAAATAAAAGCGATTCCATTTTATTACCTACCTGTTGCATACCGAAGTTCCAAGCAAGGCTTATGAAATCCGTCCCTGTCAGACCCGTGTATGAATCCTCCAGCGTCGTCTTCAAGATGGGTTTTACTTTGTTGTCGATCTGAAATGTTGGATCACAATATATTTATTTAATTTTAGAAAAAAAAATGTTGTGCTCCATCCTTATGGTATATAGATATTCGACAATTAAATTAACAGAAAAAAAAATCACATGAAAACACATGACCAAAAGACTAGATCGTGAAAACATTTATATTACTTTCAGAAGTTTTTGAAATTCATGATTTTAATAATCTCTGTAAGGACTTGACGATTTTAATACAGTTTGAGAAAGGCATGTCACACATTTTGCTGTGATTTCATAGTGATATTCATCTTTGAGTCACAAAAATTATCAATTATCATTGACCTCCATTGCCATGGTAGCCATGGCAGCAAATTTTTGGCCATCACAAGTTATGCACTTTTCAAATACATTTTTTCAGGGAAAAAATATTCCAAATGTAACTTTTATGAATTTAATTAAGAATAATTGACCATATCCAATACAATTTTAATAATTTGCATGAATATAAAGTCAAAAAGAGACTACCTAATATGTCATGATTTTTTTTTCCTCAAAATTTCCAAAAAATTGTAAATTTTCAGGAAGCGCATTACTAAATGGGAAATTTGTCATATACATTTTGGCTGATCATGTAAAAAAATCTAGGTAGAGTAAAATGACCCTAGCTATCAATACTGTTCATCACACATTACTTTTAAAATCAGTTCCATTTAGTAAGCTAGAATTATTTCGAAGCCATTTACCTTGTCATCCAGGTAACTTAAAAATCGATTTTATAGAAGTTACCATGGTAAGAAGGTCAATAATACTTGTGATTCATGGGTCAATTTCAACATATTTAATGAAAAATAGCCAAATGTGTGACTTGACTTTTCCTAGTCATTCTGGTGTTTACAGAGAACCCATGTTTAAAGAGTCAACTTAATTGAATTAAATTTTTGAACAGTTTTATGCAGTAGTTTATAAAATTTCTAGCTCATTTGGCCTAAAAAGCCATGTGAGCTATTGCCATTACATTGTGTCCGTCGGTGTCCTTCCGTCTGGCGTAAACTATTGAAAAAAAATCTCGTCTGAAACCACTGGGCCTATATTAACCAAGCTCAGTCTGAAACATAACCATGGTATCTAGATTCCAAATTAAGTCCGAGGTTGCCGTTACTAAAAATAGAACATAGGGGTATAAGGTTTTTTTTGCAAATACTTGGTCATAACTATCCTTAGTTGATCCCTTAAGAAAATGTGTACGGGAAGTCCCCATCAGATCTTATATGGCCGCCAGTTTACATTGGATCCTATGGGAAAACACATTCAAAGATCTTTTTCTCTGAGGCTACTTTACTTTTAGTTTGTCCCCTTTGAACAATAAGTTCGACAAGTCCCCATTAGATCCGAGTTGGTCACCAGCAGGTAAAATAGTAAAACATCGTATCGCATTGGCAAACAGATTCAGATACTTTCTTCTCTGAAACTACTTTGTTAATTGTTAACTTATCTATAATAGTCATTGGTGGTCGCCTTTCAAAAATTTTATCTGACAAGTCTGCAATCCATGATGGCCACCTGCGAGGAACTTAGTCTAACATTGGGCCTCAATGGGAAAACACATTCAAAGATCGTCTCCACTGTAACTATTTGGCTAATTGGAATCAAACATGGTCACAAATGTCCTTCATTGGTTGTCTTTGAAAAATGTGTCTGGCAAGTCTGAATGATATCCAAGATTGAAACCTATGGAAAAACACATTCAAAGATATATTCCACTGAAACATCTTTTCCTGTTGGAACCAAACTGGTCACAATGGTCCTTTGAAAAATGTGTCTAGTAAGTTTACATTTATAGATCCAAGATGGCTGCCAACAGTACGCCTAGATTAAAATAGAACCTTTGGGAAATGCATACAAAGATCATTTCCTCTGACACTTTTGGCCATATTACATCCAGGTCTACTACCACACTAGAAAATGAGACCCTTTCTTATTGAGGTTATTTGCACTCTCTGTGCCAGCCTTGGACCAGGTGAGCTACAGTCTAATGAGAGTCTCTTGTTAGATGCTGTTGTCGATCTACTTTGTTTAAATTTTATTATCTCATCTGACCAAATTGATCATTGTTCTTAGCGTTCGACGAGTGTTCTTGAAATTTTTATTTTTAATCATCTACCTGTAACCATTAAAAAAATAACGCCAAACTTTTCAGGGATGTTTTGTGGTCTTTTATCTATCAAAGCATTCTTCAACAAAGAAAACTTTGTCAAAATCTTTTTGATGGTTTGTGATTGTGTCAACATTCAAAGAAGAAAACTTTGATCATCAGAAGGACTGTGGTGGAAAAGAAACCCATTCTATTTTCTTGAAAGTCTGATTTACTTTGATGGGAAAATAACAGTAGTAGTTTTGAAAAGTTGAAATTTTTGAATAGGGAATTAAATAGCATCAAACACTTGTAAAAGAAATTGTTATTTTCGAATCACGTGATCCATTTTGAAAGGATTTGTAAAGTTTACTATGTCCTTAAAGTGAAGGTTTCAAAAAAAGATAGCGGAAAGCACTCCTTTGCATCCTTCTTAAAAACCTGTTCCTTGATTCTTCTTCCAAATCTGGAATTCTTAACCGGATACCTGACACATTTATGAACAAGAGTAGTTGGGGAAGGACGAGACGCTTGTTATTTGCGGAGGAGCAAGAGGAGCACCGGAAATGACGTCATGGTCACGTGACCGGAAGTGACGTCATTCGGAAGTGCCGTCACCTTAAATGACGTCCCCGGAAGTGACGTGGTCGGAAATGACGTCAACCGGAAGAATACGTCATCGGAAGTGACGACATTCCAAGCGGACCAATGAGAACGTTTCCCGCCCGAGAAGAAATTCAAATATTCAAAACGGACCAATGGGAGCGTTGCCGCCCGATTTCAAGTCGTAACATGTTTGAAACGGACCAAGTATAACTTGTTTACTTTTTTACTGCGTAAAAAGGGGGTGTTCGTCCATTCTCCAACTACTATTTTTAACCACAATTTTCCGAGTTACCGTTCATTTCCCCGTACAATGTTTATATCAATCTGGAGTAACATTGAGCTACTTAAGCGATTGATGAAAGTTGAAAGGTTGTATCTCTTATTGTTCTGAAGATATCGGGACCCAAAAATTTGGAAACGGCCAAAATACCAAATTGTCCAATTCGAGTAATATAGACGTGATATATATGTTAACTTTATGCTTCTAAATCAAATGAGGACATTTGTAAAGACCTATCTTCAATATTTGGGGTGTTATAAGGGCCGAAAATTTCGTGAAAGGCCCAATTTTCAATTTTTCCCTAAGTCAAATACTGTAGATGTGTTATATATGTATTCTGGGTAATTTTGACCATCCAAATCGAATGGTGACATTTGTGAGATCCTATCTCTTATCTCATGGGTGCTACAAGGGTCCAAAAATTTGACAGGGGTCATTTTGTTGAATTCTAGTATATATTCTAAAGGGGCACTCTGCGTTTATCCAGGCTTGTGACCGGCTATCTTATAGGATAGGCCGCATTACCAATCCCCCTTCTCTTCTGTGAATTTACATCGAGTCGTTGCTGTCTTCGACTGGTGGTGGCTCGAATCTGTCCAATATGTCATCTAACAGATATTTTCTTTTCTTCACTGCATATTGCCAAGATTCCCTGGTGTCATAGTCTCCTTTTTCTCTTAAACGATAGGCCGTATCGCTGATATTTTTATGAATTGGATCTTTGTTGAAATCCTGAATCCAGAACACCGTTTCCAGGTATTGTTTTCTCCTATGATCTCTAAAAGGTTTATTCATCTCTTTATATGCATCTAAACGAGCTTTTTCCGAGTCGTGTCCCTTCTACTTTCTGGGTATATTCTGGCTCGAGTTTGTCAAATGCTTGATTCACGACCACCTTCCATGCAGACTCTTTGTCATCTTCATCGTCAGTGCTTTCGTCCTTGGACTCTTCTGACGTTTTAGAGTCGTTACTTTCCTCGTTGCTATATGCAGATTCGTTAGAGTGATTGCTTTCTTTTGATACGTTGGACTCTGTCTCCGATTCAGTTGGTGAGGTATCTTCTATGTCGTGTCTCTGATTCTTGTGGCGAACGAGATTGAAGTGATGATTGGTCGTGTATTCACAAATGTCGCAGTGATACATTATCTTCTCTCTGGAGTCGAAGTACGAATGACGATATTTTACAGAACAAAGCTTTAAATACGGTCAGATTGGGAATGTTGCTGCTCGCGTGCTCGTTTCACTGCTCGTGTGCTCGTTTCGCTGCTCGTGCTGCTCGCGTGCTTTTCTCGGGAATTAAGTGGTGGTGGTGACAATTGCCTTGTATCTTGTGGTGGAAAAAGCTACATATTCGCTGTTTAAGGTTATGCTCGGGTGCTCATATCGCTGCTCGTTCAGCTCGCGTGCTCATCTCGGGAATATTGCTGAAGCTGCAGCCGCTGTTCGGTGGTAATTTCGCTGTTTAAGGGTATATTCACCTGACCATTTCGCTGCTCGTGCTGCTCGTCTCGGGAGTGACAGTTGCCTTGTATCTTGTGGTGGAAAAAGCGACATATTCGCTATTTAAGTGTATGCTCGCGTGCTCATTTCGCTGCTCATTATGCTCGCTTGCTCATCTCGGGAATTTAGCGGTAAGTGGTGGTGGTGACAAGTGCCTTGTATCTTGTGGTGGGGAAAAAAGACATCACAAGAATTTTAAAAGTATAGATACAGGAAACAATGCAGGAAATGCACCAGAAATCAATAACGATACAAGAATAACTGGGTAAGACGCTCACGGTGCTCTACGTTCTTGACGCTTGGAAGTAGGGTTACGGTTATGTCAATGTAAAAAGCTTAGCAACATTGAATTGGATACCAACAGCATAAGGAAATGAAGAGCTAATTAGTCACGGTTGGGTGCACAACAAACTAATGAAAAAATTAACATTGCCCCTTTGGGAAAAAAGTGTTCTAGGGTGACACGTTTCACTACTAACAAGACTCATTTTAGTCTGAAATCACTCGAGAAAATTGAGTAATTCTTGCAACAATTCCTGCTTTTCTCTTTGACCAAGAAAAAATGAAAGGATATGGAGTGAATGTACATGTGACAAAAACGCACACGATACATAGAAAACTCCATTTTATCAAGAAGCATATTTGATCAAATCTTCATCAACCAAGGAGGCTAAATTGGATTATAATTGTTCTAGATTTGAGTATGATTGCAGATAATATTCTGATATGCCAGCTGGAATTTGCAATTAACTTAAATGTTGCACAGGTAAAAAAACATCAAAATATCTCTCGATCAATATAGTGCAATGAATTGCACAATGCAAAGTCCACATAATGATAAACATGTATTGAAAGTGCATTACAGCTTTGTTTTGGGAAAGATATGCGTGTTCAATTATCTTAATCTTTTATTTATTGATCTGAATCAGGATATCCCCACCCCATAAACAATATTTTGAAAGTGAAAATTTCATATTAGATATTATTTTTTTTTTACATTTAAGGCGTAACTTTGAGCTGTTCATAGGTCTTGTTTTTACCATGTTTTGATTATATCTGTAGTGAAAAGAAGTAACTTGTCAATTTTTGGCCTGAGTTTTTTTTTGGTTTTTTTTTTTTTTTTTTTTTTTTTTTTTTTTGGTTTTTTTTTTTAGCTTTGGTATTCCTCTTCAGAATGTATTGAATGCATCAAACTTTGAAATTAAGATTCTTACTATTCATTACGATTTAACATTACAATTTTGAATAATAAATTAAATGCATCAAATTCGCATATTGTTATTTACTTCGGTTCAACAGTACAAATTTGAAAATATGTATTAATGCATCAAATTCGGAAATTAATTTTTTATTTATATCGATTCAACATTACAATTTTTCGAAAATGAAAAAAAAAAACAGCGAATTGAATGTCTTCTTGTACCTTTTTTTCTCCTTTTTTCAAGGTTTCAATATAAAAAAGAAATGAAATGGGGTAAATGTCAAGGATACCACATCCCATATCCAGGTTAAAACGACCCAAAACAAAGCATCTAGGGGTCACCGTACGGTCTTCAACACAGTGAGGAACCTCACACCATATAGCAAGCCCTAAATGGCCCCCAAATGGCCGCCATTCAAAATATAAAACTTAATTTTGCTTGCACAAGGATATCATTTTTCTGTTCATATGTTCTTTACACATGCATTACAGCAATGAAAAATTAAGAGAAACTCTTTTCCCGCCAAGTTTTTAATGTCATTTATCACACGAGTCTGCGTTTTGTTTTCCTTAATTTGATGCATATATTTGTGTTGAAAAGTAAACAATAATTAATCTTGATTACATTCATTGAGATTCGTGCTACCTAAATGAATTTTGTCAATGTACGACAGAAGATTTGAAGGAACTTACAATTTCTCTCTTGTTCAGGTATAATGCTGCCACCGTCACCATGGCGACCAATATTGCAAATATAATCGCACTGTACTGAAAAAATAGAATAATGATGTAAGGAAATAAAGAATTAAAATAAGATCTTCAAGAAAATTTTAAGTAGTTCGGGACGTTTACTTCATTTGCGACACTTAATTTTTCACTAAAAAGATAAGCCCGTTCCGGTTTTCAGCAGTAAGAGATATTCTTTTCTCAACAAAAAGTGAAGACGGTTCCGGTTTTCAGGGGTACAAGACGGAAAATTACCGGGTAACTGATTCGGATGGGTCTGGTGGTAAATAAAATCGAATTTTGTGATCATAAATCAAACACTGTTGAAAATTCTCGGACACCATCGGGAAAGATGTAAATGGTGCTCTGTCTCGGTAAGCCTCATTAGAGAAATATTGAAATATTTCCCTTCAGTGTCTGTTGCTACGTTCACACGTAATTCGATTTGATTCGCATTCGTATCTCACATTGTTTTCTCAAAATGTATCTGTAACGTTGCATTCACACGTAATATGTATCGAATGGGCATCGAAAACGTTTTCGATACGATACATGTGCATTTTTAAAAATGTACGTATGAACGCAGCATTAAATTTCTCGATCCCGCACTTCAAGGTGTTGGATTCCTATATTCTATATGGTCGGGATGAGTGTTTTGATATTCGGTATACTGATTCAATAGAAAATATCGTAACAGGTAAGCCAAACCAATCTTATTGGAAGTTATTAAAATGACGCAGAAAAGTACACTTATCGGCAAAAGAAATGTATCCGTGTCATTCTGACAAACTGTGCATCGAAAATACCGTAACAGGTAAAACGACGCAGAAAAGTACACTTATCGGCAAAAGAAATGCATTATTCTGTGCTTATCCGTGTCATTCTAACAACTGTGCATCGCCTTCATTACATCCGATTTCAGCTTATCACTATAAACATTGACGAGCCCAGGGAAAATCCAAAATCTGAAAAAAAAACTTTTAAATTTCGTGCAGAAAAAAATGACAATAACTGGTAAAAAATCGACTGGAACCCCATCAGAACCCTTTTTTCAAGGGCTGGAACCGCCGGAGTGAAGGGGTGTAAACTTGGTCACTTATTTTCATGCTTTCATGGTTAATTTGGTCCTTATTCAAGGGTTTATATATATATATAATATGCACGATTTTTTAGAGCTATTGACATGAGAAAATATAGCAGGTAGTGAGCTGGAGTTATTGACGGATTGGAGACTGCTAGGTGGATGGTGCCGTAGAGGTATGGGTTCGAATGCAGCACACCACCTGCTGGATTTTCCGTTGTCAAAAAATGTTATTCATCATTCTTGGCATTCGGAAAAGGACATTTTCAACTTTGCAGTTCACCTTACCATACCTAATTACAATACATAAAGAGTTGCTTGCAACACTTTTAAGTATGCTGTTTCTTGGCAAACTCAAAGATGGTGATGCAAGTCCAATGATTCTCGCCATGTCAACTCAATCCCCCTTTCTACATTTCAAATTGCATTAAAAGGTTTCCAATTCAGTCAGTTTCATAAGTAGTCCGTGGGCTGGAAACACTTTCCATGCATCACCCCACTTCCGTACTAGACCGGTTTTTTTTAGTCCTTCTATGTCCCCTCTTCAAAATAAAACATGTTAACATAACCTGTACGCATAGACAGTATAGGGCCACTTTCATAGTACACCCGAAAAATTATTGTATTTTCGTTTTAACATAAGTTTCATCTTTTAAACTACATAACTTTTTACAGATAAGTAATATGTACTGAAATTTGGTATCAAATTAAAGCTAATTTAATATGCTTTACAATGAACACAAGTTTTGGTACTTTACGCTAGTTTTATGATCTGGGGATACAAAAAATCTACCCCTACCCCTGCAAAAAATTTCGAAAATGTCGATTTTAGGCTGTTAATTCCCTTCAGATAAACAACCCTCGTCATTTGATCTAGTTTTTATGCCTAACTTATCAGTTGTGATACAGTGTTGGAAAATGAAACCATTAAAATCCATAAAATTTTGATTTTCGTTATAAAATTTTTGAAAAATGGAATTTTTCGGAATTTTAGATTTTTCACAATTTCGACTTTTTGACTTAAGGGTCGTAAAAATCTGAATATATATTTAATAATTGCCGATGCAATAATTTATGATATGTTAGCAACAAATTATACGCAAAAATTTTAGTTTCAGATATATTTTAGGTTCATAAATGTCAAAATTAGCACCCCTCCCCCTAAAAATTAAGAGAAAATTTGAAATATTCAGGCTCTAAATGAAAAAGATAATGTTCGATGGGAATTCTAGCGTGTATTTCACTACAACTGACACGCAGAAGATCATTTAAGTCGATTAAAACTTTTCAAAAGGTCTGATTTCGACTCTGTATGAAAAATGGGAATTTTCCGTTTTTCAGAATTTCTGCTGTTTTGACTTTGAGATGCAAATACTTCATGAAATTGATATAACACTTGAAAATGTTGATTAAATATCTAAGCAATTAGAAAGTATGCTTTTAAGCCTTTTAGACTAACTATAGTCTCATAAATTTCCCATATATTACACAGTTTATTTCATTTTATGCAGCTTGAAAAGCTTTTAACATTGTATAAAGGTCCAATGACATATCATTTTCAAACACCAAAACACACAGAGCATCCCATTTATCAAAAATAAGATCATGCGCCCGGTTTATGGGTAGTTATTCAGCGATTTAACTTTGAATTTCGGAAAATTCTGAAATACTGAAAATTCCCATTTTTCACGATAATCGTCCAAAATATTCAATTTTACCCATATTTTGGTGTCAAAATTACATATTATGATGCATTTTCGTTGCCCAGGTTGTCCCTTCCACCTTTATTTCTTTCTTCTGATACTTTCAATTTTTTGAATTGATTAACTTGTTCTCGTCCTGATATAGCTGAAATATTGCTCATTGGACGTTAAACTCTAACTAATCAATCAATGTATCAAATGCATCTTTTGCAAAGAAAGTAAAACATTAGTATGCTTTGTTCATTTATATGTACAGACGGTCATATTTTGGAGGTTTTTAAGTTTAATTTTGTTGTGGCAGGGGTAAGAAATTTATTTTTCTAAACAGTGTTTTTAAATAACATATGTATCGGTTAGGACAATAAATTGGCATATCTGCTGATAAATCTTCAAGATTTGCCACATATAACGATTTAAAAGTGAATTTTGGACAAATCTGAAATGCTAAAAATTTCCATTTTTTATCAATTTTGGACAAAATATTGAGTTTAAGCTGACAACTGGGATTTGAAATACCAAATCATGATAGATTCATGCAACTTTGTTATATGCAACGCAGAATTTGCGTAAGGTGGTTATTTTTATCCCAACATAGAAAAAATATTGACAATTTTGGGGAAAATGTGTTGGGGTAGGGGCAAGATTTTTGGTATCTAGAGTCACATTCAACACCCCTTGTTTTTCTAAACAATGTTTTAAGACATTTAATGTATCGCTTAGAACAATTAATTGGCATATCTGCAGATGTATTCTATAGATTTGATACATATTGCGATTTTACAGTTAACTATGGACAAATCTGAATTACAGAAAATTCCCATTTTTTTATCAATTTGCGGAGAAATATTGAGTTTTAATCGACCAATGGGTGTTAAAATACCAAATCATGATGTAATTCATGCAACATTGTAATATACAACAGACATTTTGCATGTTCTGGTTATTTGTATGCGAACATAGACCAAAAAACACCAATTTCAGGGAAAATTTGGTGGGTTAGGGGTACAATTTTCGGCATTTAGAGTCGCATATAACACTCCTTGTTTTTCTAAACTATGTTTTCAGACAACTAATGAATTGCTTAGAACAATGAATTGGCATATCTGCAGATCTATTCTATAGATTTGATATATATTGCGATTTAACAGTGAACTATGGACAAATTTGAAATGTTGAAAATTCCAATTTTTTATCAATTTGGGGAGAAATATTGAGTTGCAGTTAAAATACCAAATCATGATGTTATTGATGCAACATTGTTATATACAACAGACATTTTGCATGTTCTGGTTATTGTTATGCGAACATAGACCAAAAATCACCAATTTCAGAGAAAATTTGTTGGGGTAGGGGTAAGATTTTCAGGATTTAGATTCACATATAACACTCCTTGTTTTTCTAAAGAATGTTTAAAGACAATTTATGTATTGCTTAGGACAATCAAATGGCATATCTGCAGATATATTCTACACATTTGACATATATTGCGATTTAACGATGAAATACGGACAAATCTGAAATGTTGAAAATTCCCAATTTTCATCAATTTTGGGAGAAGTATTGAGTTTTAGTCAACCAATGGCTGCTGAAATACCACATGTAATTCGTGCATTAATGTCATATACAACACATGTTTTGCGTGTTCTGGTTATTTTTATGTGAACATAGACAAAAAATTGACAATTATAGGGAAAATTTAATGTGGTAGGGGTAAGATTTTCTGTAATCAGAGTCACATTTAACACTCCTTGTTTTTCTTAGCAATGTTTTAAGACACCAAATATGTCGCTTGGTACAATTAATTGGCATAGTTGCAGAAATATCCTCCAGATTTGGCATATATAACGATATAGCAGTGGACTTTGGACAATTCTAAAATGTTGAAAATTCCCATTTTTTTTTTAACAATTTCGGGCAAAATATTGAGTTTAAGTCAACAAATGGCTGCTAAAATATAAAATCATATTATAATTTATGCAACATTGTCCTATACAACACACATTTTGCGTCTTCTGTTAATTTATGCGAAAATAGACAAAAAATTGACAATTTTAGAGTAAATTTGTTGGGGTAGGTTTAAGTTTTATTGATATATGATGTATATATTACCTAAAAACGGCCATTATTTGTTATGGTTGTAAAGCTAATATAATAAGCTTTTTTAAATGATATCTGTTTACTAAAAATAATATTAGGCTAAAGAAAGACAAAACTTATTCAAAAACGAAATTATTCAAGAAAGGTCCCTGCATTTGGTATATTTGAAAATGAAATTTTGGTCATTTAAAATATGTCAACATTGTCTTAAGCTGTTTTATATTGAAGAAAATAGGTTGAAAAGCTAAAAACAATTTTCAGAATCGGGAATTGAGATGCACTTCGGGTTCTCTAGACCGTCAAACTTACTCATTTTCAATGAAAATATCAGTTTTTTCGTCAATATTTCATTGAGGTAGGGGTACGTTTAATTGCGCTATGGAACGTATTGGGCATTGAAATCTTAAAAACTTGGGTTCTTTGTGAAGGTTATATAATAAGCAATCATTTGATACCTCGTTTTTATAACTTGAAGGCATTTTGTCAACATTTTGAAGCAACTGAAAGAAAAAATTGAACGAAGAACGAAATTTTCCAAAATTTCGGTAGGTGGGTCTAAAAATGGGCCGAATTCCACAAGTGCGTGCAGGTTATGCTCTTGTTAACATGTTTTATTTTGAAGAGGGGATGTATGCGGACTTANGGGGGGGGGGGGGGGGGGGGGGGGGGGGTGCACGGGGGTTATTCCAGCCCATAGACTAGAGCCTTTTATAAATTTGTTTAGTTTTGTCAATTGGTACATAATACAAAGTGTAATCATAATGGTAACCAATGTACAAAAGAATGAAATATGAAAAGGTTTCCTTCTGGAAATATTTATTAACTGATGAAAAAAAAGTTCTACAGTGCCAAAGTTACAGTTCATCATGATGTCCATTTAAGGCCTTCAACAATAAGTTAACTCTCATACCTCAGAGTAAATTCAAGACGACTTCTAGCAACGGCCTATGTGGACGTCGAACAACCACACATTGCAGTATTTAAACTTACCACAAAGAGGAAGATTCTAACTTTATAACAGGCTCCACATAATCCAAGTAACACAATAACTAACATCACTACTCCAATGACGATCAATGCAACTGCTATGTCCTTCAAAATGTCTTCTAGTATTTGGACCAGTTCGTCTACTTTTGACATATCGACATTAGCAGGCAACTGTGCATTTCCAAGGTTACTACTCGCTAAAAACACAAAGTACACTAATAAAGGAAATCCGTCACATAAATATGAATTTTGTAATAACGACAATTTCCCAATTTTTCAAGGCTCATTGGCTCATCTGGCAAAGGCAGGGTGGGCTTTTGCCATCACCTAGCGTCCATAGTTAACTATCCATTCAAACATTATCTCGTATGAACCCACTGAGCTAATTGCACTAAACTTGGTCACCATAGTCCTTTGGTGGTCCCTTAAAAATAGGAGTGGTATGGTCGCATCTTATTCAAGATTGCAGCCAGCAGGAGATCATTGTTTAAAATTGGACCTTATGGGTAAACTCATTCAAACATCTTATAATTTATTGGAACCAATTTTAGACAAATAGTCTTCTTAGAAATATTTGTTAAAAATAGCGTCATGTATATCCGCATCTAATCCGATGGACGTAATGGGAACGATAGTTAAACTTTGAAAATTATTGGAACACTTCCAAAGATCTCAAACTCTGAAACTATTTTGCCCTTTGGCACCAAACGTGATCACATTTGTATAAGACAGATACACATCAAATCAAAAATAGCCGCCAGTTGGATCCCTTTTGCAAACCTTTAAAATATCTCCTCGTCGATCTTTGACCAGCTGAAACAAAACGGGAAGGGTCCTTGAAAACGTGGGTCCTTCTGAATAAACATGTTACGTTTATTCTTAGAATATGGGTAGTAACTTTGTAAATATTATTTATGATCAGATGATCAGATGATATCCTTTTTTCTTATATTATTTTAGAAAAAAAATTGCAGTATTAGGGACCGACCATTTAACCTGAAGAAGGGGGGGTTTCTGGACAGAAAATTTTTTATTAACTTTTTTCACGTGTATCAACAAAATATTTTTTTTCTTCAAAATCAACATTATTTCTGGGGGCAGAAAGCCTCCATCAGAAATTTTTTTTTTCATCATTTTAGCAGCCAAAATATTTTTTTCACAAAAAATCGGCTCCAAATATTTTTTTAGAAAAAACCCATAGCTCCCCCCCCCCTTTCAAGTTAAATGGTCTTTCCCTTAGAACAATTTTTTCTCATATCTGTACTTATTTTTACCTTTAAACGCATTTCAACCAAATATTTACTCGTCCGTTTACTTGTGTCTACACGAACTGTCTCACAGCGTTCTTTGTTTTTAATGTGCTCATTTCTGATTAATTTTCTGTTTTATGGTAAAAAAATGCAACTTTTAAGGAGAAAAGGTTTGGATTCGGTTCGTCTACACAAATTAATTAGAATTTTATTTACTATAATATTTTTACTCAGCTAACCTTTAGCATTTAAGCTGTATGAGCTACGCTTTGATCTCTCAAACAAAGATTATCTTTAGGTAGGTAGACAATGATTCTTCCATCCATAACCGAAGAATTTATCCTTCTATATTGAATCCAATATTTCGGATTACAAACTCTATTTTCAAATTCATCGAAAATTCTAATGGATAAAATGTTAATTTCTATGCCAATCTATATTTTTCTCGTGTATACTATATAAATGACTGAAACTGAGCAAAATTCTGTCTTTAGTCTAAAAAAAAAACACAAGCATGGTGACTAATTTCAGTGTGGCAGAATGGACTCTTCGTTGATTTATAAAATATCAAGGATGGAAACATTAGTGGCCTTAAATCTCTCTCTATCAGTTGTTACACGTATTTCGGTTTACGGACTTCCAAATGTTTTGATTTTATCTGCACTGAAGAGACATAAGTTGTCGAAATAATTTCGGTATTTTGTTATTTAATAGACCAAGTCAAGAGAATTGTAGAGATAACCACACTCTTCTGTCGGGAAAGGGATGACAGTGATTGTAAGAGCACTGTGCCAGTTTAATTTGATTGTTGACGATCCCACAAGGCATGAATGTAGCGTTGTTCGACATTTACAAAGAATTCCACTTAAACCGGTGCTAGGGGCCGTCTTGAACTTACTATGAGGTATGAGCAAAGCCCATTGTTGAAGGCCTCATAGTGACTTCAAAATGTAGAACAACAATAAAAGCGTTGTTCCTTTGCTTGATTCTACCATGTATTTGTAGAGCTTTGTCTCATATACATTTACTCCATATTCTTGTTTGTTGTCAGTATCATTTTTGTTAACTTTTGTTTTAAAACTTGCTACAAAACTATACAATGAGTCAGCTCTTTTAATCCGTCTTTCACTGTCTCAAGCATGCTGTCAAGGTACGGCTGAATTTTATCAAATCCAAACTTCAGCAGCATTCCAAGTCCAAAAATTACCAATCCAATTAGCTGTAATAGTCAATATATATATCAATATCTTATTAATTGAATACTTGCAGTGTAAGTTCACATTGCTGAAGAATCAGATTCTTCACTTAATTAATTAAAGCATGGAGCTATAAACCATTACATATGCATACCTGCATGATTAAAGTAATTTTTATATGTCTCTGTTTTCCCGGTAGAATGTTTAATCGTTCGTATTTTTTCCTTGGTTTTTCTTTTCGATATTTTTGTTTGTGTTTTTCTTCTTCTTTTTTTTTATTTTTGTTTTTATTTGTTTTTCTTTTCTTTTCTTTTTTTTTTTGTTTGTTTTTGTTTGTTTGTTTGTTTGTTTGTTTTTTGGTTTGTTTTGTTATGTTATTTTTTATTATATGTTTTTTATATATTTATTTTTTGTTTGTTATTTTGTTTGTTTTTTTGTAGTTTTTTGTGTGTTTTTGTTTTATTTTTATACCCCCTGCTTTAGCAGATGGTATATAGTGATCATGGTGCCCGTCCGTCCGTCCATCAGTTCATCAGTCTATCCGTTCGTTATTTCGTCCGCCATAGGGTACAAACTTTGTGTCGGCAACTCCTCCTATACCACTTGGTGAAATTTAATGACACTTTCACAAAATGTTCAGTTCATTTTACCATTAAGCACCAGCTAGTCAAAAATTTGATTTGAATTGATTTTTTTTTTTTTTTTT
>MJUU01039725.1:88644-100604 GCA_002080025.1 Modiolus philippinarum
ACTAAATACCGAAGTCACTGTGAATTCAATTTCTGCATATGCGCATTTTGACAACTTATGTCTCTTCAGTGCAGATAAAATCTAAACGTTTGGAAGACCATAAACTCAAAGATGTTTAAAAACTGAGTTAGAACAAATAACCAATATGACCTAAATGTAAAGCCAAAATCAGCTAAGGACAGAGCTTTGCATGAGGGAGATATTCCTTAGTTTTCAACAAAATTTACAAAAATTTAGATATTGTAAGGTTCCAAATAGTATCGGCTTTCGGGTCAGCACCGAAGTACTGACTTCTGTGCTGGTGAATACCCTCGGGGACTAACAGTCCACCAGCAGTGGCATCGACCCAGTGGTAACAAATGACTAAATACCGAAGTCACTGTGAATTCAATTTCTGCATATGCGCATTTTGACAACTTATGTCTCTTCAGTGCAGATAAAATCTAAACGTTTGGAAGACCATAAACTCAAAGATGTTAAACTGAGAGAGAACAAATAACCAATATGATCTAAATGTAAAGCGAAAAATCAGCTAAGGACAGAGCTTTGCATGAGGGAGATACTCCTTAGTTTTCAACAAAATTTACAAAAATGTAGATATTGTAAGGTTCCAAATAGTATTGGCTTTCGGTAGAGATTGATCGATTAGTGTTCGGTTAGTCGGTTAGTCGAACTAATCAATCGATTGCTGTTCGATATTTGATTGATAAGTGATCGATTAATTACGTTTTAATATTTAGTTGCATGCTTTATCTGGGACTAATATATCTAGTAATATTTGTCCCAGGCTGTAGATACTTTTCCGAATTTACATCTTTGAAAAAATGTGAATATGAAACATTTGAATACCAAATTATTTTTTAAAAAATCTTATATTTTTAAAGTCAAAAGAGCAAATGTTGAAAGATTTTTTTCATCGTTTGCAAAGTACCAACTTCTTTCATAATGAGGTGTCTATGTACAAGGTATGATATAAATGTACATGGGACAGAAAAGTCAGAATTAAAAAAGTTAGGTAATGAATTTAATGTGAAGAAATATTCACTTCTACAATATCCAGTTTTAATTAAATCTTAGCTTGAAAAAAATTGTGTCCTCTGAACCCCTGTCAACATTTTTTATTTAAAGGAGGACTTGGAATGCTTTGATTTCAGCGATATGTATTACCTGAATTATAAGGGGAACCCCTGCTCTTTTTTTTTAATGGTGGTCTGAAATGGATTGTAATGGATAGTTGAGATTTCAGTTGCCATTGAAACCAAACCAGAACACTTAATCTGCTACATATTTTTCTTCACAATATAAATTAGATTATAAAGGGAACCCTTGCAATTTTTTATGAAAGGGGAACTCCGAATGTTTTGATTTCAGTTATACATATTACCTTTATTACAAGGGGAACCCCTGCCCAAATTTTTTTTTGAATGGTGGTCTGAAATGGGTTGTAATGGATAATGGAGCTTTCAGTTGCCATGGAAACCAAACCAAAACGTTGAATCTTTGAAAAAAAAATATTCTGCTTCATATTTTTCTTCACAATTTCAGAAATATGTATAAACTAGATTAAAACGGGAACCCTTGCCATTTTTTTTTTGGAAGGGGAGGCTTTAAATGTTTTGATTTCAGCAATATGTATTACTTGGATTATAAGGGGAACCCGTGCCAAATTGTTTTTGGTATGGTGGTCTTAAATGAGTTATGATAAATATTGGAGCTTTTGGTTGCAATGGAAACCAAACTAGTAAATTGAAATTTAAAAAAAAGATATTCTGCTACTTACTTTTACGATTTCAGCAATATTCAAAAACTAGATTTTAAGGGGAACCCCTGCACAAAGCTTTTTTTGGAAAGGGATTTGGAATATTTGACTTCAATTTCAGAAATATGTATAAACTAGATTAAAACGGGAACCCTTGCCAATTTTTTTTGGAAGGGGGGCTTTAAATGTTTTGATTTCAGCAATATGTATTACTTGGATTATAAGGGGAACCCGTGCCAAATCGTTTTTGGTATGGTGGTCTTAAATTAGTTATAATAAATATTGGAGCTTTTAGTTCCAATGGAAACCAAACTAGTAAATTGAAATTTAAAAAAAAGATATTCTACTACTTACTTTTACGATTTCAGCAATAATCAAAAACTAGACTTTAAGGGGAACCCCTGCACAAAGCTTTTTTTTGGAAAGGGATTTGGAATATTTGACTTCATGCAGCTATCGGCTATATGTATCACCTAGATTATAACCAAGGCCAAATTTTTAGCCAAGTTGCGACAAAGTCAAACATCCTGTGAAAGTTCCTTTATAAGTCTCTGATTGAAATAAAAGAATTCATATGCTTATGTACAACTAATTGCATATCAGATGATGTACTTGTGAAAATAACAAAATTTTCGCAACTCGGCATTTGCACCTTTGGTGCGTTTTCCGATTTTATTTTAATATTTAAATGAGTTTCGTCGGCTGTATGTATTATTGTATCGGCTAATACTTTTCACAAATTTACATTGTAATCAGATAATCTTTATTTTAACGGTTTTCAAATTATGACGTGGACAAACATATAGTTACTCGGATATGTACAAAATCTGCTTTTTCATTTAACAAGCATTATATAAATCCCGACCCCACTATGATCACATTTTTAGAAATTTATTTATTAAAGATTAAAATTATGTATCATAAATGACAGATAAAAGATTAATTTAATCTTTCTATCTTACTATTATTGACAAATTCTAATGAACGACACAGTTGTTATACAGTTTTGTAGTGGAAAGACTGATAAAAAATGTATCTAGGTACATACGAGATTAATTTATTTTAAAAATCGATCAAAAACTTTTTTTAGATTATATCCGGGTTCATTTTCGTAGTTTTGATTCTCAGTGTTTGAATAGTAAATTCTTTTATCAACAATTATAGGCCTTTCATTTTAGTTTTGATTTGTTTCGTAATTATTACACGTATTTAGCAATTCGGGACTTTCGAGTTAATTTCATGTCATCGAGAAAGTTGTTTTGTTACACAAAAAATCAAAACATCCAACCAACAGGAGGAAACATTAATCAATTTTCACTGATGAGCAAAGGATGAACCTCCAGGTTAATGGTTTTCATCAATAAAAATTTTCATGTGGCGAATGTTATGGCATGAAAGTAATTTATAGTTTGTTTTTTTTTCTATTTGATGATATGTCATTACTTATTTATTTTTACTAGTATTGGGGTACTCATTTCCGCCTTTAGCTACACAAGAACTCCTACCTCGAAAGTCTCCTCTTTCTGTGACTCAAATAAATGGGAAATAATCGATGTATTTTTTAATGAATATCCTGGTGTTTTATTAAGAAATACCCCCAAATTTTTGAAATTTCCTTTTCTTTCCTTATTGAACCCCCCTTTTATAATTGTCTGGATCCGCGCCTGTACTGCATACATGAAATGGGTGTGTGGCGTCGATACAATGGGAAGAAAAGAAGATACGGAGTAGAAATTATAGAAATTAAACGAGATAGTTGAATGAAACGAGATATTGAGTATTTATAATATATTAGAAAAAAGATATAAAGTATATACTATTACAGTAGAAATGAAACGATGAAAATGGCTGATACAGTATAAATAAACGAGATTATGGAGTAAAGACTATGGTAATGAAACGTGATTCAATTGAGTAGAAATAGTTGAAATAAAAAGGGATATAGTAGAAAAAATCCACGAATTCGAATTATATAGAAAAAAGTGAGAAAACTGGAAAAAACTCGAATAAAATACTCCCTCCCACTTCCCAAGTCGATTCCAGTTATAAATGATTTGCTGCAAATGAACGCTTTATCTTTGTTTTGATCAAAACCTTAAGTAAAAATATAAAAAAGACCTTTTTCTTGTAAATACCAATGACCTTGACCTTTGTGACCTTGTGACCTCGAGATCCAATTAAGTGTCTTCCTTGCCTCTTATGCTTTTATCTATGCAAGTTTCGGTCAAATCCATCAATGTATTTTGAAATTTAGCTTCGGAAACCAATTTTCTCTCCAAATGTAGTACATGTGGCCTTGACCGTTAACCTATTGACTCTTAAACAATGGGCGTCTTGCTTAGCTTTGAAGCTTTCACATATGTACTTTCTCATTAAATTGATTAAGACATTCTGAAGTTTGGCACCGGAAGCAAATTTTCGTACCAAATTTTTAAATTCTGTATGTACCTATGACCTTCTCTCCTTTTTATATTGACCCTGCAAACAAAAGATGTCTTGCTAACCACTGAAGTTTTCACCTAGTTAGTTCAAAATTTGTTCAAAATTTCAGTTTCTGCAAGTAACTGTGGCCTTGACTTTTGACCTACTAACACAAAACGCGATGGGTTTCTTTCTTACTTCTGTTACTTTAATATGTGTGAGTATCATTTAAATTCGTAAGGGTATTTTGAAGAGGAGCTCTCAACCCAATTTTTACCCAAATTAGTACACGTCAAACTGACTTTTTACCTTCTGACCCTCAATCAATAATTGTCTTTATTAGCTCTGAAGCTTTCATCAAGTTTGTTTTAAATCTATTACGGCATTCTGACGTTATATCCCGGAGACAAATTTTCGGCCAAAATGTTTTATTTTCTAAAAATACATGTAGATGCCCTCCCTACTCCTAATGCTTCCATCTTTGTAAGTTTCATACAAATCCATGAAGGCGTTTGAAACTTATTTCCCAGAAACTAAAGTGTTTTGGCAAAAGGATATCATCCCAAAGTATATCCCTCACCCGCTTAAAGAGAGAGATAAAATGAAATAGAATTTAGAGTAGATAGAAAAGGGATGAAACAAGGCATGGAAATGGAGTGGATATAACAAAGAGTTGTGGAATAGCTTCAAAGCCATATGGAGTAGTATATACACTAGAAATAAACCGAGATATCGATAATCGGAATGGGTGCGAAGTGGATTTCCTAACTCTTTTGAGAGACAAAAGCTAGAAAAGAATGTTTGAAGAAAAGAAATATAATTTATAACATAATTTATTTTCATTTTTAGCGAAGTAAAAATTCAGACAGTATCTAATCCTACCCCTTACTCATTTATTCCCTTCCTGATTTCGGCCAAATCAAAGAGACGCAAATTCTCCACGATGACCACAACATGTTGATTACAGGAGGCTATAGATTTTTTTTCAAGTTTGGCCATTCTTAATATTTCAGAGCTGGAGAAAATGATGAGGAGGAAGGGTAGAAAAATACCAAGATACAAAAAGATACAATTTTTCAATAAAATTAAACAAAAAACTAATTTTCACTTGTTGTTTCCGAAGAATAATACATAGGAAAATTATTTCATGGCTCACCCCTTCCCGGTTGCGAACTAAAGTGGTTAAATCAACTAGTCAAGATAAATATATAACCGAAAATGATCTCAACTGCGCAAATCATCAATTATTTAATTAAACGTAATGCAAATATTCACAAAAACAAATACAACGACGGTTTAATGATATAATTGTGTTACAAAATCAATTTTAAAGAATAAAAACTCCAGATCAAAAGATTTGACAACTTAAATGTGAATAAAACTTTTGTTTAATACTTTTTTTAACAGATGGAAAATGTTTTCATGGATTTAATCATTGTATTATTAGCAAAATAGCCGTGTGTTCGGAACATTAGATTTGGATTGTTTTCATCTTTAAGAATTCCGATGTATCGCTACATTGGCACAGCCACATTCCCTTGTATTTTGATCCTCCAGCGGGCTATTTTGTACTTAATCCGATCAAACAAAACTCTGTAACTTGGCCAGCTGTTAAAAAAACCAAGATTTCACGCATGCATAATAATTTTCCAAAGTTTTTTTTTCATAAAAGTTCCAAAATAACACACACGATTGTTACGTCATTACAAAAGTAAGTGAGAACCGAACCGTCAGTCAAAAAAAAAAAAAGAACAATCCATGGACAACGGCAACATCGACAACGTCAAGAAACAAAGACACCGCATGAGTGCGGGGCACAAAAGAAAATCACAACATGCATACAGATGAACTGCACGGACTGTCGTCAATATGAAAAGCCGTATTGGGAATTTACAATATTTTCATTTAATAAACATTTTTCCGTCATAATAAATCCAAAGTAGATATATGTCTGGCACACACCGACAATGACTTAACAGGTATTTTGTATTCATTGGTAGTGTGATAACTGCTTTGCATGGATAAGATATCAGCTATATCAGGACGAACAAATTAATCGATTTAAAAATTATGAGTATAATAATGAAAAAGAGGAGGAAGTGACAACCGTGACAACGGTTTTTGAGTGTCACTTGAAAATTGGTAGTCATGGGTAGGGGCAGGAAATTAAGCTTTCAATACCGCTTTGGAAGGCTGCTCTCCATAGAAAATTGACGAAGGGCTCTTGATACTGAATAGAGCGTGATTTTTCTCCACTAATTGCACCCGTGAGCTGTGTAGAAGGAGCACCTGATTACCAATTCAGGTGCCGGGCACATGAGGAAGACCTGCGGTTTTCTTCATTGAAGGTTGTGCTTTATTTTTCTGGTGTTCTTCTTCAGTCCTCTGCGTATTCCGGCTTTCTTCATTTGTGTTGTCTTTATATATTGTCATGTTGCTGAGTTTTTTTTTTATTTTCAATTTTTCACTCCTCTGCATGCCCCGTTCCTTCTATTGTTAATCATTTGCCGATATATTAACTAATTCTGACTTGATAATAATCTTGCGTTGATTTTAAAAAAATAGTAGTACAATTTCTTTCAGGAGAGCATGCAATGTATAAACTGAAAGAGTTAACCAACAGAGAGGTCGATATGCCCGAGTATGTAGTGATGTTACTGACTTCAATGACCGAAATCTTTGTCTAACTGAAAAACTGAAAAACTTCTGCATCAAGGTTTTAGATAAACATTCTCTAAATTTTATTATAGATACATTGACTTATTAAGGAAATTTGGTTCTACATGCAGGGCTCTTATACATCAGGGCATTTCACATCCAAACTTCTATGGAAATATCATTTACAAAGTACATAAATTCAAAAATTGTCCTCCCAAACTTATTAATCCGTTGAACAAACTTATTCATGAAGGATATAGTTGAATCTTTACTTCTGGTTTTTGTTGGCAAAGATGTTGATTAGCTACTAAATGCTTTAACCGTAAATGAATTAAAACAATTTTTCATATTGGCAGTATTTGGCATTGCACAATATCATGTTCTTCTTTCATAATTGATGATATTGTTATACGAAATCTATTTAGAAGTATTTCAATTGAAGTTTCATATGTAAGAAGGCCTGAAGTCATAGTCAACGGAAATTATGTCCTCAGCTAGGTGTCAGTAACTGCGAGCATTTGTCAGGACAGTACCCGTGTGTATTGTCTTCATGTTTTATGTACTTCACTGTAAAGGTAGGTACTCGTCTTGATAAGTTGGACTTTTTCCTAGTTTGATTTTTACTGTGAGTCTTTTGTGTATTTATTTTTACCCATTCACCACACATAGGGGGAGTGTTTGGATCCATGAAAGCGAGTTTAACCCCAAAGCAATTTTTGCGCCTGTCCCAAGTCGGGAATGTGTTGGTCCTATGCTTGTCCTTGTCTTCTTATAATATTTTAGTTTCTTGATATTCGGGTTATTGGATGTGGTTTGTTTCCATTGATTTATTCACTTTTTTACTATTTTGGGCCATTTAGGACTTGCTATATGGTGTGAGGTTCCTCACTGTGTTGAAGACCGTACGATGACCCCTAGATGCTTTGTTTTGGGTCGTTTTAAACTGGAGATGGGATGTTGTCTCCTTGACATTTACCCCATTTCCTTTCTTTTTCATGTAGGGAACTATATATATATGGGAAAATGTTAATTAAGGCGACTAACTCATGGTCTTTTTTATACATGTATATCATGGATTTCTTGAAACATATTTTAATTGATGAAGCATTGTAGACTAAATGAAATGGTAAAAAGATATATTTAGGTCCGTGTGCTTTTAACGGAGATACAAGGCATTAAAATTGGTGAGAAATGAATTTCTAAGAGCTAGGATGTTATAAGATTTTTATGAAAACTGGTCAGGTGTCTTAATTTGACAAATAGCAGACATTGATGAAATAAAAAAAAATTGGGATCCGTGTGCAAAATTTTCTAAGCAAATAAACTGAAGAAAATCAGAGGAGTTCCGAAATCTGACACAAATTAAAAATGTGTTAAGTGAGCCCCCTTAAAAACTGGGGTAGATTTGTTCTAGCTAGTACTTCATAAAATGGGAGACAACAACACAAACAATCCAGATCGTAGAACTATATAGTCCAAAGGTTATTATAAAATTATTCCTAACTTGAAAATTACATTGCAATGATGAACTGCTGTAATTTTACCTTTTGTGATAAATTCTTGTGATAAAATGTGCATTGTTCGTCATTAACTGTCGAGAATATTCCTCATATGGAAAAGTTATGTATATGGACCGAGACATAACCGCTCGTCTAAGTTAACTTGAAAAGCAGTCATGAGAACAGTCTAGGTTAACTTGAAATTAACTTGGAGCAGACTTAGATCAGTCCTAGTCTAGTCTGTTCTTAGAATAACAGCTGTTCTTGTAATGTCTGTTCTAATAATGACTTCTACCTAAGTTCGAACGTCAATGACTACTTTTAGAGCTATGACTATTTATGACCACTTTAAGAACTATAATCATAGGTGACCAGTTTTATAATTTTCTGTTAGAGCACTTAATGACGGAACATAACTCGGAGCTGTGACCACTTCCATACTTGTTCTGCACTCGCCCAACAAACTTATAAAACCTTTAAATCGTCTAATTCATAAGGGTTATAATTACGGTATTGTCGTCAAGTCATTACGTATGGCCTTCTTTGGTATTAACATTGATTTTTTGATAGGGTCTTTGCATTTTAACTAAACACATTCTAAATTTCTAAAATCTGTATTGCATGGACACGGGTAATGTATTCCGGTATATGCATGAAATCATTATCCTAAACTCCTGACAGGAAGGGATCTTGGTGGAAGCTGTATACTGGGGGTACATAACTTACTTTGTCAGTTGATAATGGGTCTGGAGCTGGCATGTCAGTTAACTGCTAGTAGTCTCTTGTGATTTCATGTTTATGTCCGTATATTTAGTTCTTTCAGTTTCATTTTTCACAATTGACTCAGTCCTGTTGCCAACTGAATTTTACTGTTGTTACGATTGTTTTTTTATTTATCACATTGGCTGTAGGGGGAAGGTTTGGGCCGAATAAAACTAGTTTAACCCCGCCGCAGCAGTTTTGCGCCTGTCGTAAGTCAGGAAATTTATTAAGCCTTTGTGTGTCTTGTCTTTTTTCTAATTAGTTAACTTTATGTCTATAGAAGTCCAGGATGATGTTTATTTCGCTGAACTTGATTACTCTTTATTCAGGGGCCGACTCCGACCTACCGTTGGGTGTGGGGTTTTCTCACCGTTCATTGAAGATCTTATGGTGGCTTTGAGTTGTTATTACTCCCCTTTGGGTCGTTGTCTCTTTGACACATTCCCCGTTCCCCTTCTTTTTTCTATTGTTCTACAATTGTTGTAGGTAATCGTCAAGTCAACTTAGAGTTGCTTTTGTTGCTTTGAGGTTATTTTAGCTCCAACAACGGGTGCATTGAGAAAACTAAAGGTAATATAACTATACAATTGGGTGCTTTGTAAATTGGAATCTAATCAGTTACAATTAATTAGGCCCACTTGACTTTTTCTTTACTGCATTATGCTATTATGAAGGCAAGTTTTAAGTTAAAAAAAATCGGACATTTGGTTGATGAAAACTAAAGTAAAACAAATAAAAAATCTACGAATTAAAAATGGAGAAAAATGCATAAATCCTAAGGAACTAAAAACTTTTTTATCATTTTAAACAAACTCTTTGTATTGAGTGTTATGGATAAATTTACTCACCAGAAATAAAATATTCAAAACAACAATTAGAATTCTTCCGCATTTTGCTAAACAGCCCATGTTGTCCGTCGAATTCCTACAATCGGATCCGTGAAAATAGATAAACAGTAGTAAACAAAGATAATTGTCTAGGTATTCGGAAATTCGAAATTATGAGTGTCAAGACTGTGTCAATAAATAATATTTTGGAAAATATCTATTGATTTTGATTAAATCATTCTTTTAAGTGGAACATTTATTATCTGACAAGGTTCACCTTGTAAACAAAGGAATGCAAGTGCAGAAAAAAAATTACAGACAAGTATTTAACATGTATGGTGTTGTTTACCCGAAAACGGGGAAGGTACTCGAAATCCATCTAGAAACAAGAATTAGATTATCGGTAGGGATGAGCCCTTAAGTGTAATCCTTACCTTAAATGTAATCCGATTACATTTAAGGTTAAGGACCACCCTTAAATGTAATCCCGGTTACATTTACGGTTGCAGGACCTCCCTTAATTGTAACCGATTACAATTAAGGGAGATAGTGTACGTATGCCTACAGTACCTACCGTAATTGTAAACCCTCGGAATTAGTTTACAATTTACAGCACATATAAGATAAGAAAACGTGTTCGCCATAGCTTGATTATGAAAGTAGCAGGAAAATGGTTGTTTCTGTTTAAAGTTGCTCACGTTGAATATTGTTCCCTTAGATAGTGTGTCCGAAATTTTGAGTATGACCCCTCCTAAACAGGGCTGACCCCGATGGATCCATGGAATAAAGAAATAGGACGCAGTATCCTAGACTGTTTGGTACAACCCCTCCAAAACTAAATGTTCGTGGTTGTGTGGGATGAATGAATACCTAACCCATCTTTCGGGTGGAATGCAATCTCAGGTCCTCGCCATGCTACCTACACGTTATAGAACCCCTGCAGCAAAGCATGCAAACTCTTTTGAGTGGTCCGTAGGTGATCGGTTGCAAGTTTCGATGTCGCCCTACTTTTTTGTGGCAATATAAATTTCCTGTTCCCCAACCCCAATTGATTATTTATTTACAAATTTGTTCTCGTCTTGATATAGCTAAAATATTGCTAGTAGACGTTCAACAATATCTAAATAAGTCGAGATGAAACCGAATTGTCAGCCAAAACGGATAGTCGATGGACATAGACACGAATAGACACAGTAATAACGACAGACACACGAAGAACAAAGCATACATGCAAAACTAATAAAACAAGATGAAATTCACGGACTCCACAAATAACAGAGTGAACGCAGGTTCAACATCAACCCTTAAATGTAAATGTATCAATAACAACTATAACCCTTTTTCACTACTCCGTTATACCTGAATCAACAAAGTCAAAGATATAAAGAGGCAATGCGGGTAGACCACTACTCATAAAACTACATCTTGGATTATACAAAAAAATCCAGAGATTTTGAGCTCATAGTATATCGTATGGAAAGTCACTTTACATACCTTGGCTACCTGACGTCACGAGATTGTAGCGAGAGGCGTCTTTCGCCATATTGACGTATTTGTCTCGCCTGCGACAAAAAGTCGCCGAAAGTGGGACAAAGGCGTGCAAAGTATGACGACGGTGGCGGCGGCGGTGGCGTCATTAACTTTTACTAAATACAGGATAGATTGAAAACCCTTTTATGTGGGAACATCTTATTTGGTACAGTGGCAGTACTTGTTAAGTGCTACCCGATGGACACAAAATTATGTGACCTTGACTTTAATTTCACGGTCTAGTGACCAGGTTAAGTTTTTTTTTCAGATAAGATCCATTCCTCAATAACTATAGGTGGTAGGTCAATGATATATGGTATGTTGGTTGTTCTTGGGTAGTTCATGTGTGATTAAAAATGAAGGGATATGGAGTAAATGCAAACGAGACAAAATCCCTACAAATACATGGTAAAACCAAGCAATGGAACAACGCTTTTATTGTTGTTCTTCATCTTGAGTCTGTTATATGACTTTTGTCCTTGACCTCGATTTCATGGTCTAGTG
>MJUU01039728.1:12511-38952 GCA_002080025.1 Modiolus philippinarum
AAATAGAAATTAGATTCGAAAACCGTTTCAAAATACTTACCTGTGGGCAACCAGATTTTTTTACTTAAAATGTTCAATAAAAAAGTACAATTTTAATGTCAGCTAATTTTTTGGCTACTAATTTAAAGATAATTAATGACTTTGTAACCGGCAGGGTATTAAGAAATAAGTAGGCATCGCTTTTCGTTACCCGCTCCCATATCATTGATACCAAATCCCCTTACAATTGAACAATACTGTGCGTCTTTGTTTATCTCTAATAGCATTTATACGACGTATTTTCTTTGAAAAAGAAATCTTATTTCATTACATTTTCCTACTAATTCGAATAATATAGTGCGAATGGTAGTACTTTCAAAAGGTTAATACAAAGTTAGTATTGACAAATACTAGTAAATTAATTAGGATCGGTTACTTATTGAAATGACTTTAATATTCATCAATCCACAAGTATGGAGAGCCCATAGTTAAAATTGAGCTTTACGATATTTTTTTATTCGAAAGATTAAAGTCCTGCTATTGTTAATTCATTGCAGACAAATAAAGCTTCTAACAATATTGTGTTTATATGTAAGAAACACTATTTAGGCTGTCTTGTTAAGGTGATGGATATTGATACTTCATCTTGCAATCCTACTTATACCCCAACTACATTATCATGGGCCGAGATAATCGCAAATCACACTTCTGTGTTTACATCCTTCGGTATCAAAGTAGATGAAGATAGCAGTTATCTCCCTTACATTTTCTGTGCGCCAAAATTTCACAAGAATCCCTTCAAACAGAGATTCATTTCAGGATCTGTCAGATGCTCCACTAAGCCCCTATCCAATCTCCTTACCACTTTACTGACTGCATTTAGAGTTTGTCTAAAAAACTACCGCGAAAAAGCCTATTCTACTAGCGACGTGAATCAGATGAAGATTCTTGAAATTTCCAAAGATCTCCTTGAACTGCTCTCCTCAAAGAGTCTCGTATACTGCAATAGCATTCAAACTTTTGATTTTTCAACCCTTTATACAACCCTTCAACATAATAAACTAAAAACAGTAATTTCCGATCTGATACATCAGTGATTCTGTGCCAAAAACGGAGAACGCAGGTATTCCTATTTGGTTATAGGAAAAGATAAGAAATATTTTGTTAAGAACCATGCCGAATCAAACAAGAAATACGACAAAAATGACGCGATGAAGATGCTTTAATTTTTGATCGACAACATTTTTGTTGAATGTGGAGACCGCGATTTTCAACATACAATAGGGATACCTATGGGAAAAAATTGTGCGCCACTTTTAGCTGACCCCCTTTTTTCGTATAAATCAAAGTTTTTACAAGGGCTAATGAAACATAAACAAAAACAACTAGCCCAAACTTTTAATTTCAGCTCCAGATATATAGACGAAGTACTATCTCTTAATAACCCAAGATTTAAAGAATATTTACATTGCATCTCTCCAAGTGAACTTGAAATTAAAGAGAAAACCGATACACTCAATTCTGCTTCATGCTTTGACCTTCTGTTATACATGGACGAACATGGACGTCTGAATCTAGGTTATGTGACAAACGTGATGATTTTGACTTTCTAATTTTTAACTTTCCCTTCCTCTTCAGCAATATATTTACTTCCCTAGCATATGGAGTGTATATTTCACAATTAATTCGTTACTGTAGAGCGTGAAGTTCATACAGTGACTTTGTGGAAAGAGCAAAAGCACTGTCACAAAAACTGCTGAGTCAGGGATTTGTTCAGTCGTTGTTACTTTCGTCCCTTCAGAAATTCTATTTCTGTCAACACGGCATCATAAATAGATATGAAATGTCATTGTCACAACGGAAAACTGACATTTCCAGCTAGATTCACGTCTTGTCCTATTTGACATTACCGGGTTTTGACTTTCCTCTGAATTGACCTACTGACAGCGTGACGGGTGCTGTTTACAGGAAAGTACATGCTTACCCTTCAGGAGCACCTGATGTCACTGCTTTTGGGAGCTCACACTGTTAGTGCTTTTGCTTTTTTGTGTTGCATATGAAGTGTTTGTGTGTTTTGTTGGCATGTAGTATTTTTGGTCTTCAGGCTTCTGGTGTTTAAAACTTTGCTTTTGCCTTGTCTCTGGACTTTGATTATGTAATTTTGTGCTTTGTTCCTTCGCTATTCTACTGCCGTTGTTCTTAGTTGAAGAATCAAAAATTTTGATTCGATGTTTAAGCCAAAAGGAGCAAAGAACATTGTTTTTCCGAGTGCTTAGTTTTTAATCAATGCGATCTTTTGAAAGTAAATATTCTAGCAATCTACAGTGAACGTTTTATAAGGGTTCCAATATAATTTGGACGTAAACTGAGTGGGATCGTTAAAATGCTCGGACACAATGTTGGGCCAACGCGGGAACATCTGAAAAATTAACCCCTCGGACTGGGAAATGCAATCTCTTCAAGGGTGTTTTTGAGATATTTTCCTCCAATAAAACAGGAAAGTTCAGAAATGATTAACAGAATGTTGAGAAATTTATCTCCCTCTTAAGACCATCATTCAATTACAACATGGTTACTTCCCTCTAAACACTACTTACCTAAAAAGTTTGTTAATACAATGTTTCAGAACATAAATTGTTTATGAGTAAACATGGATTTCATATTTATCAATTTGACTGATAAGTTGCAACGTAAACAATTTACTAGAATCTTTACATCATTTGTAAATCAAACAACGGCAGTAGAATACCGAAGGAACAAGGCAAGGGGTTACCAAAAAAATCGAAGTCCAAAGACATGGCAAAAACGGCAACAGAGAAAAACAAAGACAAAACAAGGACGTTAGACAGCTACAATGCTACAATACGACATTAAAAACTAAGTCACTTATAGTGTGAACACCCATGAATACCGGGAATGACATCAGGTGCTCTGGAAGGGTAAGCATGTCCTGCTTCGCTAGCAGCACCTATCACACTATCAGTGAGTCAATCCAAGGTTGAGCCAAATCATCATTGGACTTGCTTTTCGTTTTTGGAATTCTTAAGTCTATTTACACTAAATCAATAATGTAACATTTTCTAAAGAAAATCTGAAAAAAATGAAAAAAGTCAAACACTATCTGTTTTTGTTAGATTTTGACGACTGGATAGATTGGTACCAATGTTATAATATTTTGATATCTAACAGCGGTAGGAATAACATTGTGATTAAACGGTTATCCCCTAATTACTTTTATTGCCCTAAATAAAAACATATTAAAACGTAAGATATTTTTGCTATAAAAGTACACGAATTTCCCATTCGTGACTTGTATTAGTATCTGTTTTCAATCCAAAGACTTGGCAATATAACATCAAGAATAGGGAAACAAAGGTTTAAAACTTAAACGAGTCGGTACTTTTGTGCATTTTTATGATGTCTTGGATTCTATCTGTGGATTCAGGGAATATAGAATAAATATAACGCCCCATAACACCTACTTTTCAATTATGGCTTTAGTAGCCTACAAAAAATCAGTAAACTATTATTTTATTAGATTATAATATTTTTTCATTAATAAGGACACTAGCGCTATATGATTAATTATTCTAAGTAAAAGTCATTAAAAGAATTTTCAATTAATTTTCAACCTTGAATTGTCTAAAAATAAAATCCATAACCTATAAATATTTCATTCACATATTTTGTTTACCTAATTTTTTGTCTTTTCTTCAATATTATGTCAATAAGTAAGAAAAAGAAGGGAAACGGGGAATGTGTCAAAGAGACAACGACCCTAAGGGAAGCAATAACAACTCAAAGCCACCATAAGATCTTCAATGAACGGTGAGGAAACCCCACACCCAACGGTAGGTCGGAGTTGGCCCCTAAATCAAAGAGTAATCAAGTTCAGCGAAATAAGCATCTTCCTAGACTCCGATAGACATAAAGTGAACTAACTAGAAAACAAACAAGACACACAAAGGCTTAATAAATTTCCTGACTTAGGACAGGCGCAAACCTGCTGCGGCGGGGTTAAACTAGTTTTATTGGGCCCAAACCTTCCCCCTATAGCCAATGTGATAAATAAAAAAACGATCGTAACAACAGTAAAATTCAGTTGGCAACAGGACTGAGTAAACTGTGAAAAATGAAACTGAAAGAACTAAATATACGGACATAAACATGAAATCACAAGAGACTACTAGTAGTTAACTGACATGCCAGCTCCAGACCCATTACCAACTGACAAATTAAGTTATGTACCCTCAGTATACAGCTTCCATCAAGATCCCTTCCTGTGAGGAGTTTAGCATAATGATTTCATGTATATACCGGAATACATAACCCGTGTCCATGCAATACTGATTTTAGAAATTTAGAATGTGTTTAGTTAAAATGCAAAGACCCTATCAAAAAATCAATGTTAATACCAAAGAAGGCCATACGCAATGACTTGACGACAATACCGTAATTATAACCCTTATGAATTAGACGATTTAAAGGTTTTATAAGTTTGTTAGGCGAGTGTAAGTATTTTTTACTTTTATGTAAAACATTACCATAAAATAAGGGGTGTGAAATGCCAGCCTTGATAAGATGTTTACAGGTTGCATTGTATTTACGAACTAAGTCTTTATATCGATGATAAAATTTAGTAAAGGTTTTAACTAGTTTATGATAACGAAAACCAATATCTTCTTTTAAAACCTCACTGCAATCTTAAATTATTTTCTGACAAGATAAGGTACATACAATTTCCTTTTTGCTAGCCTAGAGTGACGATCAGCCCCTTTCCTCTTCGCCCTTGGCAGATTTAGCTGGATTTTTGAACTACAAATCCATGTTTCTGGTTGGTTGTAGTTTAAGATAAATTCATCCAATCAGATTGCTTTAATACTCGTTTAGAATACATAATATATACCATAACAATAAAACTTTAAGTGTGCATTTATTTTTAAATTTTGAAATTTTTTTGTTGCTAGGTTTAATTACCATTAAGTTGAATATATTTTGATTTTTTACATTATTTATCAGATGCGATAAATGATCTTACAATAAATCATTCTGGAACTCTTACTTCAAAGGGAGATAATTTTAAACTTGGTTCTCAAAAGGGTGAAGAAGAGAGAACAAATCGTACTGTTGGCTAACGAAGATGATGCATTTCTATGCCAGAACATGTGTTTGATTATACCTGACGTCTGTCTACTAGAAGATTGCAAGAACAAAACTCTCTATTCTCTTCAGACGTGGGAGGTATCAGGAAAGGATGAGCTTATTCATTGTGCAATTGAAAATATCAGAATAGAGAAAAAACTCTGCCTCATTTAACAGATGCTTGAGGGAAGAATTCATACTAATTTTGGCGTGGTTTTTCTGATATATATGTTTTGTTCTCAATGTTTCCAGAATGGTGAAGCATAGAAGTATAAGTGTTCAAAGCTTTAACTGTATGTTTCAATGAGAAACCTTTGCAGTTTCTTAAATTCCAATAGGGTCTGTAAGTCTCGTTCAAAATTTGTAACTTCCGGAAACATATATTGTACCCGGAAGTTACATTTTTAACAAAAATATGGGACGTTTCAAACAAAACCTTGAACGTCATTATCTACAGACGTTATTTGTTGGCGGGAAACGTTTGAATTACAATCCTTTCGTGAATTCTCAGAGGTCACATAACGAGACTTACAGACCCTATTAAAGCGCGAATTTTCAGTATCAATTATCACAGTGTATAGTTGAGATATATTTTTTGAAAATTTAAGTGCTTCAATCGTGGGATGATTAAGCATTGCCAGTGAACTGTTTTTGACAGTCAATTCTAAAGTAGTCACCTTCGGATATTCAATTATCGTTCTTCATTGCGATTCTAATGCAATCGTTACATAATGCTGTGATATTTCTGACAAAAAAGTAAAATTACAAAAATTTAGCTACACCATGTGAATGTCTATTCTAATTTTTATATTTTCACATTGCAGATGATCATTATGCTTCTTAATTTCTGTATCATTAGTCTGGTTACAATAGCTTCATATGCCGGGGTTACCACGGCAAGCAAATGCTGGTTTGATATCCGATGTAAACGACATAAAATAGAGCCAAGTGTTAATATCAAAGCAGATTGTACACACAGTAAGATACAAACATATCCCAAGATTTCCTAACGATGTTAAGATTATAGATCTCAGCTTTAATGTCATTGTCACGATAGTTGGAAATACTTTTGAGGCTTGTTTTAGTTGGTCCCTATATCCCGTATCCCAGTAAGTCTGGATGAAAATATCCCTTTGAAATTTTAAGATATCCCATTAATTTTTGAAATATCCCGTTTTCCATAGTCAAAATATCCCATATCCCAGTACTTTTTGTCTCAAATATCCAATATCCCATTAACAAAAGTGGCAAATATCCCGTATCCCAATACACCCTAAACAAGCCTCACTTTTGAGAATAATACAAAGTTGGGGGAGTTGGATGTATCACATAACAATCTAAAATCTCTGAGTAATGACTCATTCCATGGATTGTCTACTTTATTGAAATTGACACTCACCAATAACAATATAAAAAGGCTGACAGCAGACGTGTTTTTACATTTGACGTAATAAGAATATTTGGACATAAAAAAAACGGAATGAATGTTTCTAAACTTGATTTTTCTTTACTTGTTGCTTTGAAAGAATTACACCTAGATTGTTTGGGATGTAAAAATTTGCCAGCTGGTCTTCCAAATTTGATTTAAATAGATATGTCCGGACTCACTAAAAATTTAATCTAAGAAACCTTCAAATTCTTTCAAGCATTAGAGAAAATTGACATGTCATCCTGTGGGATAAATTAAATACATACGGGAATGTTTCAGCATCTCAATAAATTGCATTACTTGGATGTAACATTGGACATAAGTCTACATTTTGCTGGGTTTGAAAATATCACATTTGACTTACCGAGCACAAACATTTTTTTAAAGCTTACAATATCCATCACAGAATGGCCCTGAGCACGGAGGTAAAATCATCATATCTTTTGTCTTTTTTCTTTTTATTCGGTTGTTTTTCTTGAGGTATTTCCTTATGGATTGTGGCATGAGATTGTGATTACATAATTACATATCCTCTCTTCCTGAATATATTGGAATTGACAGCTCTGTTAAAGGAAAAGATCTTGTACCAGAGCATATAAATCTGTCCAGAACATATGAAACTGTCCAGTAGACCCTGTCATTCCCTGATGGGCAAAAGAATGCATGAAAATGATGGTATAAACTCAATAGTCATAATGATAATGATAATGAAACATTGAATAAATTTGTATTCAAGGTATACATATGCACTGAAGAGACATAAGTTGTCGAAATGGCTATATGCAGAAACTAAATTAACTTAAACTTTGTTATTTGTACGTCGTCGAATACTATAAATTGTCTGAGTAAGACAAAAGTACAGGATTTTTTTTTCACAAATTAGAACCGAACTTGGTCATAATAATCTTTAGATGGTCCCTTGCCTAAAATGTGTTTTCAGGTCCGCACTATATATCCAAGATGGCCTAGAATCGAGAACATAATTACATTGGACCCTATGGGAAAACACATAAAAGATATTCTCCTCTCAAACTGCTGAGTTTTGCCACAGTAATCCTTTGGTGCTCCCAGGGCAAACATGAATTCCAGGTCCGCGCTATATCCAAGATGGCCACCAGCAGGGATCATAGTATTAACATTGGACATTTCAAGTTGGCAAAACACCTTCAAAGATGGTCTCCTTAATTACATGTTGATGGTAACAGGATTGAATTTGCAGAAAAGCGGGCACTCAAAATGCTTCCTCAAACAATACGTATTTTGTCTATATCCGACAATGATTTCTCTTGTGGCGAATATTTATAGGCTGTTCTTGCACTCCCTTTAGAATTTGCGAACATTTCTGTTTTGTTTAGTACTCACAAACTTGAAGCCCCCAAGACGTGCGGCAATTAAGAAAACAACATCTCTTCTACAAATCAAAACCAAATCCAGAGGTATGTAACTCGACAGGAAAGAATGAACTTGCTCCAAAAGCATTCATTTCATTGAGAAACAAAGTGTTCCCGGTTCCTAGAACACTGGAAGTGATTAAATATAAGCAGTGTTTTCTTCGTTACTAAATACCAGCGGCAACTGTTTCTAAAAATTTATTAGAACACTTAGATGTAAGTTTTAATATATTTTATTTTGGACAGGTTCTTTGCTTTTCTTCACAAAATTGAAATTTCTTGTCCTTTCAAATAACTACTTAATCTATCAGACAAGCTTGATAAAAAGCTTGATGTCAGACAATACCGATTTTCGAATAAGTCATATGACTCAATTATCATATATAGATCTCCTGATAATATATTTTCGTCTTTGAATCAAACCGTGTGTAATCAGATTGATGCGATTCTTCAGAGCCATGATCACTTGACCACGGATTTGAGTGGAAACCGTTTAGTGTGTACCTGTGATACAATACGGTTTAAAGAATGGATGAGTACTACTGCTGCTAAATTCCACAAATAATCAAACTACTACTGTAAGCTTTGAAATGGAAAACGACTAATGCTTGATAACCCAAAACGGGTTTTTGAAATATAACAAAAGCAGTGTTCATCGTATTTGAGTTGGATTATCGGTGCCACGGCGTTTGTTATTAAACAAACTTCAAAGAAAGACAAGAGATTCCGAACGGGAAAGGCTTACGCATTCATTTCGTATGGAGACGATAACAGATATTTCTTTCACAACAAATTATTGGAGAAACTAGAAATGACAAATTATGCGTACATAGAAGAGATTTTCTTCCTGGTAATGCTATTGCCGACAATATCACAGCAGCTATCCATGGCAGTCGTAAAATTGTCGAAATACTATCAAGAAGTTATCGTGATTCCAATTGGTGCATGTTTTAATTTAACATGGCAAGATTAGAGAGTATTTATTCTAGAAACAAGGAAAACATTTTGTTCTTAGTCTTAATGGAACAAATTCAAAGCAGTTACCATTAATTAAACTGGAATTAGTACAAACTCAATCCTACTTTGAATATCCAAACGATAAATATGGAGATACTGGTTTCTGGGAGAAACTGAAGAACGGCTGTAGAATACCGAAGGAACAAGGGAAGCGATGACCACAAAAATCGAAATCCAAAGACATGGCGGAAACGGTAACAGAGAAAAACAAAGACAAAACAAGGACGTGAAACAGCTACAATGCACGGAAATAAAAACATAATATTAAGAACTAAGGCACTCATAGTGTGAACTTCCATGAAAACCAGGCGTGACATCAGGTGCTCCGGAAGGGTAAGCATGTCCTGCTCTGCTAGCGGCACCCGTCACACTATAAGTGAGTCAATCCAGGGTTGAGTCAAATCCGTTTATGTCAATTCCTTGAAGACATGAAATCTTGCTGAAAATTTCCAATTTAATTTGAGACACAGACATGTCATATCTGTCAATGATGTCATGGTGACGGCCATAGAATTTCTGAAGGGATGAAATTAACAAAGGCTGAACAAACCTCTGACTAAGCAGCTTTTTGTACAGTGTTTATGCTCTATTAAAAAAATCACTGTATAACCTACAAGCTCGACAGTAACGAATCAACTGTGAAATGCACACTCCATAGGCTGGGGAGGTAGCTATATTGCTGTTCAGAAAGGGAAAGTTCACAATTAGGAAGTTAGAATCATGACTGGACTTTTCACTGGCAGTGTGACAGGTGCCACATGTGGAGCAGATCATGCTTACCCTTGCGGAGCACCTGATGATACCTCAGTTTTTATAGGGGTTCACACTGCTAGTGCTTTAGTTTTTTGTGGCGTCTTGTTCATTTTTGTTTATTTGTTTTGTCTTTGTCATACTGTCTCAATTCGTGTTGCTGTGAATTGCCATGATTTTGAATTTATGATTTTAGAATTTCCCTTTCCTTGTTTTTGCTTCGGTTTTCGTTTGTCGATGTATTTTGTGGTATAGCTTTGATTTTAAACGTCCATTTCCGTCAATGTATAGTAAAAGATCTAAGTACGAGGCTGAAGTAGGTGTATAAGTAGTCTCTTTAATTTTAAGCTTATTGGGATAGATCTGGAATAAATGTTTCTTGAATTTTGGATTATTAAGAGAAAGTACATAGTCTATGTAGCGGAATCTGAAATGAAAGGACTGGGCTAAATGTTTTTGTTTTTCTACGTTAGCCCTTGTAAAAACTTCGCCTCATACGAGTAAAGAAAGAGATCAGCTTAAAGTGGCGCGCAGTTAGTTCCCATGGGAATCCCGATTGACTGTTGAAGAACACGGCCTCCAAATTCGACAAAAATATTACCTATTAAAAATTCCATCCTGATTACATCATTCTCTGTGTACTTCTTGTTTGACTCAGTGTGGGTCTTTACAAAATATGTTTTGTCTTTCCCCAATACTAAATAGGTGTATCTGCGTTCTCCGTTTTAGTGCAGAACATTGATGAATCAAATCCAAAATTACTGTTTTTAATTTATTTGTAGCAGAGTAGTATAAAGAGTAGAAAAATCAAAAGTTTGTATGCTGTGGCAATGGAAAAGACTCCTAGAGGATAGCTGTTCGAGGAGATCTTTAGAATTTTTGAGAATCCACATCTGATTGACGCCGCTCGTGGAGTAGATTTTATCACAGTAACTTTTCAGGCCATCTCTGACTGCGGTTAATTAAGAGGTAAGGAGCTTAGAAAGTGGCTTAGTGGTGCATCTGGAAGACCCCGCAATGAATCTAAAAAGTTCTGAAAAAGTACAAACAATTGAAGCTAGAATAGTTCCATCGGATTTTTTTCCCTTAGTTTGTCAAAATTATTCACCGAAGTAACTTGCTTTATGGTGAAATGTTTATGTTAGTAACCTTATTAACTGTGAATTTTTTGTGTTCTTGTAAATTTTTTTGTCTTGTTGTCTGTTAAATCTGCATTGTTGTGTTATTGATTTTTTTATTGCAGAATATTCCTTTTTCTTTGCTTTGGTATTTGTTTGTCGATGCGTAATAGAAAGCAATTACTAAATGCTTGCAGGATCAATGACAGTCTTGATACAAAGAAAACCACATGGAGATTAGAAATTCAATTATTTTTCCTTTTACAATTTTGATATGATTTCAATCTGAGTATAACAATTCTCTTGTGTGTTGTTGATGCACTCTTCATCTCAGTCCTCATTTTCTTTATTTCTTCAATTTTGTAAATAATCACGGTACTCGTCGTATTGTATAATAATGTTCACTTGAAATACTTCAGTAGATAATACAATTGGCATAAATATAAATATTTAAACATTTACTTTGGTAAATACTGTCAGTAATAAAAAAAACAACTTTTTTTATGTTTTACTGTAACGCAATATAATATTTCCCGTAGAAAGCAATCAAAAGTAAGCGTGCAAAAGACTAATAGGATCTTGCATAAGGTCAGATTAAAGATCGGGCTATCTTTCACAAGTGTAAGAAATTTCGTCTTTTCTCGAGTGGAGCGTAGCGGAACGAGAGGAAAAGACGTAGAATTTCTTACACGAGTGAAAGATATCCCGATCTTTCATTTTGACCGAATACAAGATCCTATTTCTTCCGTAAAACACGGACAGAAATGTCTAGAAACTTATACCNTGTGAACAAAGTTGTCGCCATTTGAGTGTTCCTAACATTATGACGTCAGGTGCTTTATGACGTTGAGTCATGGTTACGATTGTTGAATCACAAAAATCAACACGTCTGGTTGGTCATTTACCGATGTGAGATGAGGTCGCGTGCATCGATCTCACATGGGTCATCTCCCACTGTAAACCACCATTTACAGAAGAAGATATTCCACTTTTTTAGTTAGTGGGTTATTGTTGACATCTTACCCCTTATTTACTGGAAACTGGTTTCTGACATCAATTGAGCGTAATCATGGAACTTTCATGTTTATTTTCTTGCACACAATATGAGTCATATGACTCAATTATCGTACCTAGATCTTTCGAATAATAGATTTTCGTATTTGCATCAGACTGTGTATAATTAGATTGATGCAATTCTTCAGAGCCATGAGCGCTTGACCATAGATTTGAGTGGTAACCCTTTACTGTGTATCTGTGACTCAATACGGTTTATAGAATGGATTAATACAACTACTGCTTAATTCCACAAATTATCAAATTACTACTGTAAATGGTAAAAGACAAGCACTCGAGAATCCACAACGGATCTTTGAGATAGTACAAAAGCAGTGTTCATCAAATTTGAGCTTGATTATCGGTGCAATGTTTCTGTACCAAAAACGGAGAACGGAGATGGGATGTTGTCCTCAATCAAAAACTCAAGACTCTTTATCACGTCATTTTCACTGTATTTCTTGTTTGACTCATTATGGTTCTTAACAGAATATGTTTTATCTTTTGATATTACCAAATAGGAATACTTGCGTTCTCCATTTTTGGTACAGAAACATTGATGTTTTAGATAGGAAATTACTGTTTTAAGTTTATTGAGTGGAAGGGTTGTTTTCAAACGTTTGAATGCTATTGAAGTATGTGAGACTGTTTGAGGAGAGCTGTTCAAGGAGATCTCTGTTTGTTTTAATAAGGATTAAAATCATTAAAGAAAGCACTTTGTTAAAGTCCGGTTGTCCCGAGTTCCTTGTTTACGTTTGTCTTTTTTGTCTTATTTGTGTGTAGTTTACTGACAGATTGTAGCATGTAGTTGTTATTTTTAGCCATTGTAGACCATTCATGTTATCCATTTTATTTCATTGGATCAATCTCTAAAACATCTGTATGAAAAAAAAAGGAAATGAGGTAAATGTCAAGGAAGCAACATCCCATCTCCAGGTTAAAACGACCCAAAACAAAGAATCTATGGGTCACCTTACGTTCTTCAACACAGGGAAGAACCTAACACCATATAGCAAGCCCTAAATGTATATATAAACGTTGAAAATTGAGTAGTTTCCATACCACAGGCAATGTCATAACAGCAAATAGGTTTCACGTAAATAATATCCAGACTCAGTCTGATCAAGTTAGTTATTGACAATTGACAATTTATATACCAGTGATTGCCAGTAAATGCTAATATGTACATTTGTAACGGCAGAATAAAAATGAAATTTCTCATAAATTCCGGCATCTATTTCATCATCAAACTTTTTTTTTATTTCACTTTGTGATTTACTTCCATTGCTTTCTACAAACACTACAGACCATAATTAATATGATGGCATTTTTGAAGTGTTATCTCCCTTTTTGTTGCATTTTAATTGGCGAATGATTTCACTGCTAGATGTCGAACAATGATACATCCTTATTTCTCCTTACTCATTGATACGGGATCGTCAATTAACATAAATTTAACTTGCAAAAAATTTTTAAAATCGCTGTCAATCGTTGCCCTTCATGCAAACAAATAAAAAAAGACAATCACAAGCATTTTTGACTGGTTTATCTGAAATTCTGAATGGCAGTTTCCATTTCTAATCGAATGAATTTTGAATTCCTAACTGCAATTCCCGTTTCTTGTTTCCTTTGGCTAAACCTATAATTTGCAATTTCTTATTTTTGATATAAATGTATAATCCCATTCCGATCAGAAACTGCATTTTTCATGAGAAATACCTGGAATATCGAAATAAATCTACATTGGCACCTAGTATTTTGCACGGAAATCCATAGATTTGTGTACAAAATAGTAGGTATGCCGGTTTGAAAATGGACTGTTCGTGTAAAATTCTTGCTTTTCCAAGTTTTGTGACTATCGCATGCCTTAATTCTTTGCGGAAATACAGACAATTTTGTTATTCATTCCTTCGGTATTTTAGCCGTTGTTTCATATCTTATTGCACAGTAGTGGACGCTGTAATTAGCAATGATAGGATTTTCCCACCAAAATGCCACTTAGATAGATAATATATTTTTAAATAGACAAATAGCATTCAAACCTTAATTGCTCTGTAAAGACTTTGAAAGTGGATTTGAAATGTATCATAGACCATTCCCGGGTTTTGCTATGCATCTTGACGACCCAACAATGAATATCTGTTTGTAATTTTATCTGTACTGAAGAGTCATAAATTGTTGAAATGGTCATCTGCAAAAACTAACTTTTAAGCACCTTTATATTTCTAGTCATATTTTGAAATATTTAGAATTTGAAATTTAAAGTATTTTGAAATATTTTGAACACTGGCCTCTGTTAGGGTAGGTACCAATCAACCTACTCCAGGAAGGATATCAAAGTAAGCAAGGAAGCTCTGATGTGAGTCTTGAATGCTAAAAAGATCAAATATGGTACGTCAAAGATACATTCTGGAGGAGACATCGTAGAAACAAATATATGTGTCGTAAAAATAGAAAACTCTAAAATTTAAAGGTTATCGCTTTAATGGATAACATCCACCCCTAGTTGTTTTCCGTTGACTCATACCTGATTCAGTAACTTGTGATGAACTAATGTTATAAACCAAATGTAGTAATTTTTACTCACTATCTGCATACGATTATCTTTTCAGTTCAAAATGAATAAAACCAGATACTATTGATAATGTGAATTCAATCACTTCCTTTTTATCTAGATACTATCAGTTATCTGGGTATGACTTTCTTAAACAATGTTAAATTATAAAAAGGTTAATTTGAAAAAAAAAAGTACTATATTTAACTATGAAGCTTAAGGGATACACAATGTAGTTAGCACTAAGATTTGCACCCATAATATATTTATTTTATAAATCAACACAGTTGAAGACCTAATCATACCAAACTGACATCTTCAATTAATAAAAGTTTTGTAACTATGTTTCTCTGTGTGTTTATTTTATTTCTTTTTTTATTTCTAATTACCACATTTACATCGAGCGTTTGTCATTTTTAATCCTTTTGGCCTTAAGGTAGATCGACACTAATACACGGCGCATGCGATTGACGAATAGCGTTACGCAAAAAATGCTATGACGATCAATTTTTTTGTTTAAACATCATTCATTTCCGTACAAAATGTAACTTTCCTGTACAATTTATTTACAATGCAATTGAAAACTTTAACGAGACTTCTTTTTTTTTTTATAAAAAATGCCAAAAAAGCAACATCATTTGTGGTCAAATGAAAGAGAAATAGAAACAAACCTTAGTCCTTGTTCAGAGTTTATTGCAAAATATCGAAAATAATGAATAAAACTTAAAAATTAAAGTGTTACTGGTACTTTATAAACAATACTTCAAAGTGTTGATATCGTTATCTGACCAATTAGTACTTAAAACATCTCTCCAGGTATAGTTGTTAAGAAAGTGTCATTCATAAAAGAATATACTAAGTATTATACACAACATAACAAAAGTACGTTTGTTTACTAGTTAGTTTTTGGTTTTTATGTTCTCAATGTTATATTTTCATCTGCACTTAACCTAAGTCATGTTCAATTTTGAAACTTTCAGGTAGATAGTCTATACCAAGAATTAACATATGTCCAGAGATATAACAAAATACTGAAGTTACAGTTAATGCAGTTTCTATACATTGTCAATTCGACAACTCATGTCTCTTCTGTACAGATAAAAACAAAACATTTGGAAGACCTTAAACTCAAAGTAAGTGAGAACCAAACCGTCAGTCAGAGGAACAAACAATCGATGGACAACAGCAACATCGGAAACACTACGAAACAAAGATACCAGATGAGTACAGGGTAAAACAGAAAAAGAGACTCTCAACAGCTTGTATCGCTCACCTTGACCATGGCTGACATAGAGAGATGAAAGGGTCCAGAGTTAGAACTATGTTCTCTACTGAGGCCACCTTATAGAAGATCTTTAAATAAGTTTTTCCCATACAGCTTAATGTTAAAACTATGTTATCCGCTGGCGACCATCTTGGATGATGCACGGACCTGTCGGATATTTTTTTGAATGGGACCATCGAAACACCCTTGTGACAAAGTTTGGTTTTAACTAGACCTGTAGTTTCAGGAAAAAAGACATTTGAATACGTTTTCCGTAGGGTCCAATGTTGAAACTATATTCCCTGCCGGCGGCCATCTTGGATCAGGTACGGACATGTCAGATATCTTTCTTAATGGGACCATCTAAGGAAAATTGTGACTATGTTTGGTTCTAAATGGACTAGTGGTTTCTCAGAAAGAGATCTTTGAATACGTTTTCCATATGGTCCAATATCAAAACTATGTTCCTCGCTGGCGGTCATCTTGGATAAGGTTCGGATACAATTTTTTAAAGGGACCACAAAAGGACTATTGTGCATAAGTTTGGTTCTAATTTGTCCAGTGGTTTCAGAGGAGAAGATCTTTGAATGAAAAGTTTACGACGGACGGATGGAAGGACGGACGACGAAGCCAAGTGATGGCAAAATCTCACAGCCAGGTGAGCTAAAAATGAAGAAACACATACATATGAACTACACCGACCCAATTAAAACCATGGATAAGATCAGGTGTACCGGTATAGTGAGCATCTGCTTCTTCTTTTAAGACACCTGCCGTGTTGATCATGTAAACTCCGATAGTACAGTCAAAGGGAAAGATCTGTTGTCCGAGAAACACAGCGACCCACAAGATCGTGATGACGACCGTAAAACTTATGTAGTGATGATTTTAAGTTTTTATTAACACACCTTTGCTTAAGTAGTTTATTTGTAGGCAACCGATCTCTATCACTGTATCTACCACAAGCCATTGAGGTTCAAACAATGTCATAATTCTAAATTAGAAAAAAGGAGTATCAAACAATGATTGTGGCTGAATTATGCCTAATGGGTAAATTATTCAACAAAGATAATTTCAAAATCTATTTATCAATCTGGTAATATCGAAGGAGGTCAACTTCCACTGAGAATCAAACATGTAGGAACATGTTTGAATTTAACCAGGTATCAAACATGTTTGAACATGTTTGGACAAACACATTAAAGAACAATTTATGTAATACAACTGTCTGACACCTCTCCTGGAGTAATCTTTATTACAGTACTTTTCAAGCATCTCTGACTGCGGTCAATGAAGGAGTTGGGTTTTGTGGTGCATCTCAGATGCGGTCAATGAAGGAGTGGGGTTTGGTGGTATATCTCTGACTGCAGTCAGTGAAGTAGTGGGGTTTGTTGGTGCATATCCGACTGCGGTCAATGAAGGAGTGCGGTTTGGTGGTGCATCTCTGACTGTGGTCAATAAACAAGTGGAAATTGGTGGTATATCTCTGACTGCGGTAAATGAAGGAGTGGAGTTTGGTGGTGCATATCCGACTGCGGTCAATGAAGAAGTAGGGATTGGTGGTATATCTCTGACTGCGGTCAATGAAGGAGTAGGGTTTTATGGTGCATCTCTGACTGCGGTCAATGAAGAAGTGTGGATTGGTGGTATGTCTCTGACTGCTGTCTGTGAAGTAGTGAGGATTGATGGTGCATCTCTGACCATGGCCAATGAAGGAGTGGGATTGGTGGTTTCTGGACGACCCAACAATGAATATCTGTTTGTAATTTTATCTGCACTGAAGACTCATAAATTGTTGGAATGGACATCTGCAAAAACTAAATTTTAAGCATCTTTAAATTTCTAGTTATATTTTGAAATAATTGAAATATAAAGTATTTTGTAATTGTACAAAAAATATCCTTTGAAATTGCAGCATTTAAATAAATACAAGGGCCATTTTGATCAAGCTAGCTTCGGTATTTTAATAGATTGAATTTGAATATAAATACTTGTTTATATTTTATTAAGTCGTTGTGAGTTAGCCACCCTGAATTGGCATTAGACTTAAAAATAAATCATCAAAGGTTAAATTTTGTTTAAGACTGTTGGTATCGTTTGGTAGAAATTTGAATATGTTTACCATAAGGTTAAATGTTGATACGTAAATGGTGATTCTAGCTGACATATAATCATTAATTAATTTTTAAAATTGATTTTTACAAAGAATTCAAATATACCTAATTTGCACAATAATCAGTCAACTTTGTTACTTTGTTACGTTGAACACTAGTTTTAAGGAGTAACCCCTCATCAACAGCATTTAAATAAAATGGAAAACCACAATCCACAAATAGCCAAAAAGGGTTGCTTATCGAAATATGAGTCCATACGATGATTACCATGACAAATATACTAACTGGATTTGTCAGGATACGCAAAAGGCACTAAAATTTCTTTTTGACTATATTTTTGATCGTTTCGGTGATACATGCTATCGGCAAAATATGGGTATTTCTATGAGTACCAACTGTGCACCTCTCATAGCAGATTTATTTTTTTTAATTGCTACGAGTCACAATTATTGGCCAAAATTCAAAGAGACCCTTTTGAACAGCATTTTATAGATCTTTTTAACAGTACATATAGACATTTGGATGATATTTTGGTTTTAAATAATCCTGAATTTTCTAAATTTACAGACGAAATTTTTCCTGCCGAACTCAATCTAAATGAATCCAAGGGCAGCGGCGATCAGACTCCTTATATCAATAAATCAAGGAAAGTTAAACACTAAAGTTAAGATAAAAGGGATTTTTTTCTCCTTCCTTATAGTTAATTTTCCACATCTCGACGACGATATTCCGTTAGCCCTTTCTTACGGGGTCTACATTTTACAACTTGTTCCATGTGCACTAATATGTAGTGACGTTTCTGATTCAACGACCGAAATTTTTGTCTCTCTGAAAAATCTTTTTCATCAAGGTCTGGAGATGGGATGTTGTCTCCTTGACATTTACCCCATTTCCTTTCTTTTTTGTATGTTCTAAATTTTCTAACATTTGATTATAAATACATTGACTTATTAAGAAAATTCGGTTCTACATGCAAGGCTCTTATAGAACAAGGCGTTTCACATCCACATTTTTATGGAAAAATCATTTACAAATCGCCTAAATTCAAAAATTGTCCTTCCAAATTCATTGATCCGTTGCAAAACTTATTCATAATGGATATAAATGCAGATTAACGTTTTTTTTTTGTTTGTTTTGTTTTTTTAGGAGGGGGGGGGGGCAAAAATGTTGATCAGCTCCTCAAAGCTTTACACCATAACACCATAACTCAATAAAAACAGTATTTCCTGTCTACAGTATTTTGCATTTCACAATATCATGTTTTTCTTTCATAAGTGATGATGTTGTTATACGAAAGAAGTTTTTAAATTGAAGTTAGAAACCTTGAATGAGTAGGGACTTTTTCTCATGTACATTTACTCCATATCTTTTCATTCATTATTGATATCATGGTCAACGGAAATTATATCCTTAGTTAACTGTCAGTTACTGCAAGCATTTGTTTGTGTATTTATTTTTAGCCATTAACCACACATAGGGGAGGGTTTTGATCCAAGAGTTTAACCCCGTCACAATGTTTTCGCCTGTCCTGAGACATCAATATGTTTGTCATTGGTTTGTCCTTATCTTCTTTTAAAATATTCGGGTTATTGAATGTGGTTTGTTCCATTGATTTATTCACTTTTTTTATTTTTTGCGGCCATTAGGGCTTGTTTTATGGTGTGAGGTTCCTCAAAGTATTGAGGACCGTACGGTGACTCCTAGATGGTTTGTTTTGGGTCGTTTTAACCTATGTTGTCTCCATGATATTTACCCACTTCATTTCTTTTTCATATATATCCAGTACCAAGGACATCCACAATTTCTATGAAACCCAAAGCAATTTTCATGTCAGTCAAATCTACTGCGGCAAAGATGTTAAAATTAGCCAGCTATTGACGAAAAATATTAATAGTAGTTTTATCATATCGAAAAACACATTTCAACAGTTTTCCAAAGCTGTAGACATCTTTGATTGGCTTATAACTTAACCTGGCATACACAAATGCATAGAACAAGGCGTTTCACATGTCATAGGAGACATCATCTGAACATCCCTACATAAACTCGGATAGGTAAACATGAAAAGCGTCCTCTGCAATGCATAAACAAAAACCTGAGACGGAACTAAAAGTGTATCAACCATGCACTTAATTTCTGATTTAACTGATGCGTCATGTGAAAAATCCATTTCACTGAAAAAGAAATGAGTTAAAAAATGGAGGCCAGTTTAACTGAAATATAGCTGTCGGAAATACATTATGAAAGTTAAATTCAATATTCAGGACGGCAGGTAGAGAGTTTCTGTACCACATACGTATATCAAATAATTACAAAAGCTAAAAATATGTTTCAGAGTAATTCCTTTTATTAATAAAGTGCTTAGTAAGGACAGGGCTAGTCTATAGTTATGCAAGAGCATTTTTCATATTGGTCCTGTTTTATGTCCACATACAGTAGGATTGGGTTAAATCAATTCCTAAGAAAAATATGACCGTTCTAGGACATAATACAGCACTCATAATATAATGTTACCCCTTCTTTTTCCGATTGTTTGCTGCCAATGTTTTAGGTCGCGTATGTATATCATTTACATAGAAATCTAAGGCGATTATTGATTGCAACGGTACAAATTCTGCCGATGATTACTTACATCATTTGATTTAGAGAATATTTGCCAAGAAATGACTTATTTACTAAACAGACCATCTAAAAGGCATAGAGACAAAGTAACCTCAGTAAGAACTGCTACTTTTTATACTTTTATACGTGTGATTGGTAGAAATCCGAAGGAATAAAGCACAAAATTACATAAATCAAAGTCTAGAGACAAGGCAAAAGCCAGAACATCAGAAGACGGAAGACCAAACACACTACATGCCAACAAAACACACAACCACTACAAGTACAACACAAAAAAAACCTAAAACACTAACAGTGTGAACTCTCAAAAAAGAGTGACATCAGGTGCTCCGGAAGGGTAAGCATGTCTTGCTCTGTATACAGTACCCTTAACACGGTCGGTCAGTGAGGCATATATATTTTTGAATGATCTGTTAGGTAGCTGATTGATTAATGTAATTTTTTAACCCTGAGACAAAAACCAATTAAAAATCATGGTACGTGTAACTTCTCTATCCCTCAAACAGTACCCATGTTTAATTTTGAAATGCTTTTGTAATCACTTGAGTATTCAAACATGGACAAGGACAGATTGGTACCACAAACATAGCTTACAAAGGCAAAAGTAAAATTAAACAAGACAACACAAAGAACTAAACAATGGCAGTGTGGACTCCCATAAAAAGAAAGTGTGACATCAGGTGGTCTGGAAGGGTAAGCATGTCCTGCTCTGTATACATCACCCGTCACACTGTCAGTGGGACAATCCAGGGTTAAATCAAAACCGGAAATGTCAAATCCGGGAATACGTAAATCTAGCTGAAAATGTCAGATTTCATTTGTGACACTGACATTTCCTATCTATCTATGATGTCGTGGTGACGGCCATAGAATATCTGAGGGGACGAAAGTAACAACGGCTGAACATGTCTCTAACTCAGCAGTTTTTTGACAGTGCATCTGCTTCCAAATTTACACTTCTTTAGGATTCATAATGGATGATTTTTGAAAATGTTTACCAAATCAAATGCACAAAACATATATTCGTATGACGATACTATATGTATATTTGATTTATTTTACGAAATACAATAATAAAGTAAAAGGACAATTGTTATGAGAACAATTGCAAGGTCTTTCCCAGTCAATGTAATGATTTTTCTATGAATGATAACAGCTATTTTAAAAGGTTGGCACCGCTAAGGTACAACATCATGTTGTTGAAGCAAATGTATCCTGAATGCTTTCAGTTACGCATGTTAAAGTATTTACACAAAACAGTTTGCTTCTAAAGTCATAATTTGCAACAACAAGATGACGCTTTTATCAGTTTTGACCAAACATCTTTTAGTTTGGTTCTAAATGGTCCGGATAACCAACTAAACATTGCCAAGTTCAATGGTATTTTTACAACATTGATCAAGTTAGTTGTTAGCACTGCATATTTCCCAATGGTAGACTGTGTTATTTGGAAGACACCTAACACTTGCAATACTATAAGCCACGACAACCCTACCACTGTTAAAATTGCATACATTACAGAGGCGGCAGTAACAACTTTTATCAATCGTTCTGTATCAACTTCTGCTGCAGTTTGTCCTATGCGATGCTGTCGCTGAAATTCCATTTATTTTCTTATTTTAACTGTCATGACAATACTCAAAGGTACAAAAAACATTGTCGGAAGTACGAATGCGAAAACTGCACTTAAAATTAAATTTATCCTTGAATATGTTTTATAAGTATCTATCTTTTCATTTTCAAAGAAGAAAGGTTTGCGGCAAATTTCAATTGTGTCCCATGTTGTCTTGTCCATTATAACCACTTTCTCAAAATTGATATGATAAACACTATATGCACCAAAACAACAACAAATAACTGTCAGAACTAATACAAAAACTGTTACAGTTTTGAAATTGAAGAAATCTCTAAAGTTCATTGGTTTATAAAGAATAATAAATCTTTGAAAACACTGTGCAACTTTAAGCCATTGCGAGAAAGTAAACATAACATTAGGGAAAACCATTACAGCAAGTTCATAAGCATAGCAAATTTCATACTGAAGATAATTGGCTTCATGAAAGAAAATATATAATAAAAATATGTTTTGTAGTGCAAGAAAGAGAATATCCATGATGCTGTAGACAACCATGAAGCCAAATTTTTTCATAAAATTATCCGCCCATAAAGCCCGAACAATCGCACAAAACCATATGATTAGAATTGCAATCACGACAGGTTGAATGTATATGTAGTATGTCTTTGATTCCTCAAAATGCGAAGTTTTTGGATTAAAGTAACTAGACTGAATTAACCATGAACCAATTGAATTTTGCAACAACATATCGCTACGCCACTTAGCAACTTCCATTTCTGTCCTCGTCAGGTTAATACAAGTTTAATTGCAAAAGTTATGTATCCACGTGCAATCCTGAAAAGACAATGAAGATACGCTTAGATTATCTCTGACATTAAAAGTTTCAAGTATACGAAACATCAGTAATTTTAATTAAGAATATTAAGTCGACTTACTTGAAGTCTTAGGGGTAATTATTTATTATAACAAGTCTACAGCACAATTTTAACATATTATTTGTTGTTTTCAATGCCAAAAAAAATAACGATACCATATGATGAGTCTTAGTTCACAAACCTGACAATAAGACTTTTACAAATAGTAAATTAAAAGACGAAAGGCCAGCTATTAACATAACAATGCAGTTAGGAGATGCTCCCTAAAACGAGGAATATTTCCTTAGATTCTAATATGTAAGTATACAATTATTTAGAGTTAGTTTGTGGTTCCTCAAGACACAGCTATTTCCCGACACGAAGCGGGAGGAAATAGTTCGAGTCCGGATGAATCATAAATTTGCTTTTGTTCGAATAGACAGCAAATGAGTGTTTCATTTTACCGAATCTAACATTTTAAAGCTCACCTACCGAAGGTAGGAGGCTTATGTGACACCCCTTGCGTCGACATCGGCGATAGCGTCTGCGTCCGGTTAGGAAGATTGGTTAAAGGCCATTCCTGCTTACTGATAAGTCCCCTGTCATCAGTAATAGAATGCATGATGCATTTTTTGATGCAACAACAATGCATGCTTCGGATGCTGGCAGTGACCTACATTATACGCATGAGCGACTTGGTTAGGTAGAATGGTTAAAGTCCATTCCCGCTTACTGATACATTTGTATGTCCCACATCAACCATATTTTTATACATAATACATTGTTGGATGACAACTGCAGTGAATACTTTGGATGAAGTCTGAACAACATTTATGCATGACTGAATCTGTTAAAAAGAATGATTATAGTCCATTCCTGTTTACTTACATGTGCAATATGTGACAATGCTTCTCAACGTGGTGAGCTTAGCAGGCTGTGGCTGCTTTCTATGTTTTTAAATACCGAAAACCAATTGAAAGGGGAAGAAAAAAAATGTGATCTTATTTTTTTCTTTTTACACAACGCGATTAAAAATGTCACTCAAGAAGAACTGACACCCCAATTATTCAATGAACGTCGTCATTGAAAAATCCAGGAAATGTAATCGTGAAAAGCGCAAAATATTGACATGATCATATTAACTCCATACCATGTACATCAACTGGGTAAGTGTGAAATATTGACATGATAATATCAACTCCATACCATGTACATCAACTTGGTAAGTGTAAATATCGACATGACCATATTAACTCCTAACCATGTAAATCAACTGGGTAAGTGTAAAATATTGACATGATTATATTAACTCCATACCATGTACATCAACTGGGTAACCGTAAATTATTGATATGATCACATTAACTCAATAACATGTACATCAACTTGGTAAGTATAAAATATTGACATGATTACATTAACTCCATAACATGTACATCAACTTGGTAAGTGTAAAATATCGACATGATAATATTAACTCCATACCATGTACATCAACTTGGTAAGTGTAAAATATTAACATGATCATATTAACTCCTTACCATGTACATCAGCTGGGTAAGTGTAAAATATTGACATGATAATATTAACTCCATACCATGTACATCAATTGGGTAACCGTAAAATATTGATATGATCACATTAACTCCATACCATGTACATCAACTTGGTAAGTATAAAATATTGACATGATTACATTAACTCCATAACATGTACATCAACTTGGTAAGTGTAAAATATTGACATTATCACATTAACTTCATACCATGTACATCAACTGGGTAACCGAAAAATATTGATATGATCTCATTAACTCAATACCATGTACATCAACTTGGTGTGTGGAAAATATTGACATTATCACATTAACTTCATACCATGTTCATCAACTTAGAAGTGTAAAATCCTGACATGATCACATTAACTCCATACCATGTACATCAACTGGGTAACCGTAAAATGTTGATATGATTACATTAACTCAATACCATGTACATCAACTTGCTGTGTGGATAATATTGACAGTATTACATTAACTTCATACCATGTACATCAACTTAGAAGTGTAAAATAATTAAATACCGAGGTTACTGTGAATTTACTTTCTGCATATGCGCATTTCGACAACTAATGTATCTTCAGTGCAGATAAAATCTAAACGTTTGGAAGACAATATACTCAAAGATATTTAAAAACTGATAGAGAACAAATAACCAATATAAAATCATGACAAGATCACATTAACTCCATACCATGTACATCAACAGGATAAGTGTAATATATTGACATGATTACATTTACTCGATAACATGTACGTTAACTTGGTAAGTGTAAAATATTGACTTGATAATATTAACTCCATACCATGTACATCAACTGGGTAAGTGTAAATCATTTACATGATAACATTAACTCCATACCATATACATCAACTGGATAACCGTAAAATATTGACATGATTATACTAACTTCATACCATGTACATCACCTGGATAACCGTAAAATATTGACATGATTATACTAACTTCATACCATGTACATCAACTGGATAACCGTAAAATATTGACATGATTATATTAACTCCATACCATATACATCAACTGGGTAACCGTGAAATATTGACATGATTATATTAACTCCATACCATGTACATAAACTTGGTAAGTGTAAAATATTGACATGATCACATTAAATCTATACCATGTACGTCAACTGGGTAACCGTTAAATGTTAACATGATCACAATAACTCGTTAATTCGTTACTGTCGAGCCTGTATTTTTCAAAGCAAGTTTTTTGAACAGAAAAAAAACACTGTCCCAAAAGCTGCAACGTCAGAGATTTTTTCAGCTATGTTAATTCATCGCCAAGGAAATTCTATGGCCGTCACCATAACTTTATTGAAAGATGTGACGTGTGAGTGTCCCAGATGAAAGAATACATTTTCAGCTAGATTCAGGTATTCCAGGATGTGACTTTACCGATTTTGACTTTTTTCTAAATTGACTCACTTACAGTGTGACGGATACTGTTAACAGAGCAGGAAATACTTACCCTTCCGGATCATCTGATGTCGCTCCCAGTTTCATGGGAGTTCACAATGTGAGTGCCTTGATTTTGAATGTTGTGTTTTATTTCTGTGCTTTGAAGCTGTCTAACGTCATTAGTTTCTGTCCTCTTGTTTTGACCATGTCTTTGGACTTCGATATTTGTACATTCGACTCCTTTGTTATTCTATTGTATTCTATTGTAGTTGCTCCGTATCATTTACATGTTTATCAGTTGGGAAATCGAAAAATATTAACATGATCACATTAAATTGATAATACTACGTACATCGACAAGGTCTTTCTCTATATGTTGTATTTGTCCACCTTGTGATTAACTATATGTTGTATTTGTCCGCCCTGTGTTTGTCTATAACTAAATACCGAAGTTATTGTGAATTTACTTTCTGCATATGCGCATTTCGACAACTTATGTCTCATCAGTGCAGATAAAATCTAAACGTTTGGAAGACCATCAACTCAAGGATGTTTAAAATCTGATAGAGAACAAATAACCAAAGTGATCTAAATT